>KV722367.1:8734-173348 GCA_001687445.1 Obba rivulosa | reverse complement strand
AATACCCAGACACTTCGCCTGTTCTCTCCTCTGTGTGCTCGTTCGACCCGACCGTGTGCCGCCACCTATTGCCTCAAGCAGTAGCGAGCGTCACAAATAGGCTCGTTCCCAGCTGTTACCTCACAAATTCCGAAATGCTATTCTCGTTGCAGAGGAACACACGTTCTGAAAGACTAGCTCGCGAGTCCATTCAGGATCATGTTGTTCTCCTTTGTCCCACACCACTGTCTTCTCGTCGGACCAGACGCAGCGTGAGTTGTCGCACAGCAATAACTTCTTTGTGTATCACGACTTCGACATCCTTCTCATCACTGTCTACATGCAGTATTATCTGAAACGCTTCTCGACGCTGTCCTCGCCTTCCACGCTGCCCTGATCTGTCTCGGGTGCTAACTGAGCGGCAGGTCTAGGCATTCGATGGGCTAGTACTTCGCTCAGATCAATTAACAGCATGGACAAGCAACAGTTATATTACCTCTCTGTCGACGCACTTCCCACCGGTTTAGTACGCTCCATCGCGTCTCTGGGCAGAGATGGGGTCGTAGGAGCAACTTGATGGTCGGCGCTATGTTGGCGCTTGACGTGATCGGCTTCTACATCACTGGCCATGGATAAGCCATTCGAACTCCCGGAAGTGGCCCCTTCCTGTGGAAGATAGCTATCTTCGCGTTTAAAGATATCTAATTTGGCAAACATCTTATCTTCAGCTGCGCTGTTCAACGGTTGCTCCTCTGTGGATATCTGAAAGACATGAATTTAACGGTTGCGCGACTATTGGCAGGCAATGAGCACACTTGACGAGGGCATACTGGTACTGACAGCAGTTCCCTCGTATGGCGACGTGCTACCATTCGCCCCACCAGAATCTCTTTCGACCCTTCCTCCTACATCTGACCTCTCCGGCTGTGACGGGGCTCTAGTCCCGGCCGGAGGAGTCGCTATTGGCATCGCGGGTATGTCCTCAAACTCTGATCTGCTGACGCAGCAGCCCATTGCGATCTACGATATACTGAAGGTGATGAGGTCGGTATTGGTGGAAAACCTGCAAGGTGCTGCAGCCTGGAAAATATCCAGCGCGGCTTTATGCGTTACGTCCATGGTGGTGGCAGTGCGATTTTGGATGAAGGTGGTCGGAAGCGTGTTTCTGATCATTGCATTCGAGAATCTGAACGTGACATGCTTTCAATGAATGTGGCCGAGGGATCGGAGCGTAACATGTGCCTGACATTGACACTTGACATTTCTTTCCACTGCCACTTATCGTATACAAATTGAGCAATGGACTAATCGGCTCAGAGCATGTTAGTATGTGTTGATTACGTGCTTTCTAGCCATCCTGTGCAGTCATTGTTCCCGACAGACGTAGGGAATACTCGTGATCATAAGTGACCATAGTCGGCGACTGTGTACACGAGATGTCGCCATATACTTGTGCTGATCTCCTAGTATGTACTATCTTAGCCTACATATGTTTCGTATGATCCGTTCAGCACGGTTGCCCTATGTTATGTTCGGATATGCAAGTGCAGGGCTGGAAAGACTTGTCGGCTTACCCAGACGAAGTCCCTATCTTATCTCTTGCCGCTTCTGTAATTCTCCGTATGGATATTGCCGCACGTTGCGTAGAACGTGCAGGACGACCGTCACCGGTGAGACGTTACTTGCGATCCATATGCCAGCATTGTTCCGTGAGAGACCAAAGTAGGTTCGAGAGACTTAGACGCCTCGCTTGCGACGAGCGTAATGGCCGAATGCCTTGTATGATTCGCAGGATGACAACTCCGACGTTCTAATAGGTATGGAACGGGACCTCCCCTGTGATAATCTGGAATGCCATGTTCAGTCACGTAAAGTTCGTCGTATGGTCATGACTCAGAACACACCTTCCACATGACCATCGAAAATGAATAGATATCGCTCTTATGTGTTAGGCCGGCTTTGATGAACCCAGCGTCTCCGGTATCATAAATATGGCATATGCTGGTCATGAATGCGCTGCTCACTTTTCCAGAAGTTCCATTAAGGGATATCGCTTTCAGGTCCTAGGACAGCTTTTATGAACCTGCGATTCCGCTGAACCCAGCGTCTCCGGTACCGTCAACGTGGCATACATTGTTCCATTACAAAGGCGGCTTCGACTCCCGTTGCGCTCATCATGCATTGGAGAAAGTACGGAGTCAACTGTGTGCCCTCACTATCGGATTTCGTCTGCGTATCTGGCGCCTTTGATAACAGTAAAGAATCGTCCTGCAAGTCATACTTGCACGCCACGAGACAATAGTGCACCTGTGAGAAACAAGACATAGAGCTAACTTTGTGGGGAATGCTAGGATATGCAGTTCCATGACCGTTGAGGTTGTCTGGAGCATGCTTTTCCGCGCAGGACGTCGCTGTTTCACTTACGACTGCATCCGCCGTGTCGCCATGAATTAGTCGCACTGTCGTTTCTCCCTGTTCTTCGCCCTGCCTGATATATCTCTTAGAATCGTATCCTTATAAACGATTACACCGCAGTCTGAGCCGGAGCATTAGACGCACCGCTTCTGATCGATGATGAGAGCTTTAATTCATAAGAGACTCTGGACCATTCCTGATCGTTCTGAAAAGACAACAGAGCTGGTGTTCTTGCATGTAGGAAGAAGTGAGTACGAAAGAAGTTCTCGCGAATGTGTCCATGAGAATCAGTAGGAAAGATAGTGTACTCACTGATCGCATATTGCGACGCTGTTCGGTGGTCAAAGACTTGTTGTAATCCGGATGTGTCGGTAGTTTCTTGAGTACTACGATGCTGACCTTGCAGCATTCCATGATGACACCCTCGCAGTCGTAATCAGCTAAGTGTTTGCGACCTGTAGAACCAGTCTCGTTGGCGACCAGCACGAGTACTTGGGACTCTTACGTGGATCCCATTGAATGTCTTCCCAAGCCAAGGCAGCAAGCTCAGGAACGCTTGACTAACGAGGCATTCACATTGCCTGGTCTTCGCTGACGCAGTGTATAATGGTCCACGGCGTAAGATCTCAGGCAGCGGTTATCTGGGTTGTAGGCGATTCATTCGATGGTCGACTGCTGTCTCCCACACTGGCTCAGGGGTACGAACAACGTGGACTGTGATGAGGAGACATGCAGTCAGTACGTGTTCAGTATGGCATTGCAGATAAGCCACTTTCGCGAACGGCATGCAAGCGTGCGAGTCCACAGAAGTGGATACTCACCATCATACAGGGCGAGGACATCTCGTCAATATCACCGCCATTAGATTGTTTTCGATAGAATACGGAACGGATCATCACTACTTCGAATGAACCGCCTCAGGCCTCAAATGGGTTCTTGAACTTGCATAACCACGTTCGTGCATGTCTGGTCAACGGGCCTACGCTGGTGAATATATAGAGAAATGTCCTGAATGTTTGGTCGATGAAAGTCAGACGCGCAGAAGCAGAATGAAGTGCTTCTTTCATCTGGAAGATGTGAAAGGCAGCGAAAGGCAGCTAGGCCGATTGCATTAGGCGCGAGCGAGTTGTTCTCTAGGCTTGCAGCGGGTCTCGGTCTTCACAGGGGAATCTGTAGCGGCGGCAGTCAAAGTGAAGACCAGTGATATCTTTGGGAATCAATGTGAGGATAGACTGCACAAATGCTAGAGATACGTTACAAAAAGCGGGGGCGAGCCGACCGCTCACCAGCCCTGCAGTCGTTTGAGCCCACATCCTACTTCAAAAAATTCAGATATGAAGCGCGACTCACCAGGCCCGCGAAGAGACGATAATCCGCATGCGTTGCGTACATCGCCCCCTGAGCGCTATTGACCTTGACGACCTCGAAGCGGCCGAGCTCGCCATTCCAGTGAAATACGCGCTTGACGCCCGCCCAACGGCACCACGCGAGGCACCGCCAGCACGGCGCTGCCCCACCCACGCCGCTCTTCGTGAACCGCGCCACGTACAAGTCTGCTCCGTTCGCGCGCGGCGAGCGCCGTCGTTCCGCCCATCCCCCGTCCGCCTGCTCCTGTCCCTGCCCCCGCCCCTTGTCGTACCGCCCTCCACCGCTCGCCACACCAGCTCCATGAGTAGGTTCCAAGCGCGGGCTCGCGCTGCGATTCTGGGTACGGTCGGGGGAGCTACTGGAAGAGCTGGGAGTAGGGCTTTGTCGTGAGCGGGCGGGACGTCTGCGCTTGTTCTTGCCCTTCAACGCGCGCGCACTCGAATTCGCGTTCGTGGTGAGAGGCAGATCCGGGCCCTGAGAGGTAGAGCTCAAGGCCGGCGCTCCCTTTTGTCCCTTTTGTTCGTTTTGCTGTTTCTGGTGGTGTGCCGCGGATGCATGTGCGCCCTGGAACGCGCGGCTCGAGTCCTTGAACTTGCGTCTTGAACGACGGAGACATGCCCGTCAAACTGAAGATCGCGTGCATCTCTGCGTGCATGGACACGGGCTGCGCACAGAAGAAAGTAGGATAGAGGCAACAAAAGGAACGACGTTAGCGGGAGCGATTCACCGAGGCAGGAGGACACGCCACCTTGCGATGCCCGTGTGTACGTAGCTCTCCGCCGTCGTAGTGCGGCCGGTGGTGATTGAAGCCTGAAGATATAACCTTTCCACCCTTGACCATTACAGCCCCCAGCCTGTAACACATGTCGCTCTTCGACGCGGCCTCCGCACACTGCGACAGGTAAAAGTTTGTCTTGTTCATGGTGTCTATTCTTGGCGTCTCGTTTAGAGTAGACAGAAAATTAGGCTTCAGAGCACGAATGCTAGTTTTGTTTGAACAACAGAAGACAATGTCTCGCAAGACCAGGAGGGCACGGCGCACGATGACTCCTGGGAACAAGCACTCCGTGACGGGGTGTTACGCGTACCGTGACCCTCCGAGCTGCAGGCCGTGCTTCCCAGCTACTCTGCGTTGCTGCTCGAGCTGCATGCTGGGAATGGAGGCCGCACGTACTATATTCGCCATTTCTCGGACGATGCAAACTGTGCCGCCGACTATACAGGCCCACGTTATCTATCATCCTAAACATGGCAGAATAATTGCTGATCATTGCTTGCTGCGCGAGCTTCCGCGTCCCCTAAAGACCCACTCGACCTGGTTAGGAAGACGAATCTCAACCTCCAGATCCCGTGCAAAGGTCCAAACGGTCTGATGATCTCTCAAGAATTGTCGCCCCACGAAGATCAAGTCCGCCTGGCCCTCCTCCAACACCTGCTGTGCGACGGAGCCACTCGTGATGCCGCCCACAGCGCTCACGAGGATCTTGTCCCCAAGTTGCTTCTTGACCGCTTCCGAGAAATGGGCCTGGTATGTAGGAGCCTTGAACAGGATCTTCTGCCGCCTCTCGAGACCACCACTCGACACATCGTACAGGTCCACTCCGTGCTCTGCTAGGATCTCTCCCAGGCGAATGGTGTCTTCTATTCGCCACGACGGCTCGTCCGGCGCGACCTCTTCCAGCCAATCTGACGCGGACACGCTGTTGCAATAATCAGGATACACCAGAACTCCGATGTAACAGCCCAGCGTACCGGAAGAAGAGCGGCATGTCCGAAGGAATGACCGCGCGCACCGCATCGACCACCTCGACCGCGAAGCGAGTGCGGTTCTCAAAGCTCCCGCCATACTCGTCCGTCCGTTTGTTCGTGACCGGGCTCACGAACTCGTGAATCAGGTACCCATGCGCGCCATGTATCTCAACCGCATCCACGCCCGCCTCGACCGCGCGCCGCGCCGCGCCCGCAAACGCGCCGACGAGCTCGCGTATGCCCTGCGTCGTCAGGGCTTTCGGGACAGGGTACGCAGGGTTCTCGGGGTTGTACGCGACGGCAGACGGCGCGTACACATCATGCGGCCACCCGCCGACGGCCGCGCTCGCGCCGTGCTCTGCCGAGAGCCATGGCGCGACGGTGCTTGCCTTGCGCCCCGCGTGCGCGAGCTGCACGCCCACCTTCTGGTTCTGCGCGTGCGCGAAGTCGACGAGCTTCTGGAGCGGCGCGACCTGCGCGTCAGACCACAGGCCGAGGTCTTGCGGCGAGGTGCGCCCGTTGGGCGCGACGGCAGTGCCCTCGAGCATGGATATGCCGGGGCCGTAGATCATGATGCCGCCGACTACTCAGGGTGTCAGAAACGTGCACAAGGGATCTGGGACTCGGCGCGGAGCACTCACAGTGCGCAAAGTGCCAGGGCGTGACCTTGCCGTCGTCGGCGGAGGACTGGGCAAGGGATGACAACTGCCCAAGCGCCAGCATGTGGGTAATGGGACGCGTTAGCTGTCAATGCTACTCACGAAGATCCTGTTGTGGACTTCGAGACCCCGGATCTTCAAAGGCTGGAATAATTTCGGGACGGGCTTTCCATCCGGCTGAGGGACGATGGCGGCACCCACAGGGGGATTCTGCGCAGGAGTGAAGTACGGAACATTGGGCGCAGCTGGGGAGATGATGTCTTCCATGCTTCTAATCCGAATGTTCTACGCGTTCTACAGGTGTTCTTGATGGATCTGTGAGCTGGTGGTGACGATTGCTTTTGACTGAGTCCTTTATATACCATGTCAAACTTGCGTGCGCTTTCAGCGCTCCTTGCTGACCTCCGTCACCTGCGTACGCCATCGTGGCGTCTTGTGAGTAACGGTCGGGGACACGATTCGTAAGCCCTATACAAATCTATTCAGTGGCCCAATGTCAAGGGCAACCTAGGCCCCAAGTTCGACCAATCCATCATTCATGTAACGTGTGTAGCGCTTACATAGCATTGTTTCATAGATTGCCGCCCTGGTGTACCGTCAGCACCAGAGCAGAATCATACACGTTCACATTATTGCTCAGAGAGCGTGCTGATGATGTCAGGTGATACAACTCCGTGTTCACGTCGCGCTCCGTGTATGGCACCCCCCAACGATCCTGTCTTCGTGGTGAATGGACGGTAGAGGAGCTCTGGAGAGTCCACGACGTGAAGTCCGTCGACTTCCCAAATCGCAGCTCATGGACAGAAAAGATCTTTTCCGAGTGAGATGCCGCGTTCGCCAACGCCTACCACTATACAGGCTCCTAAACCAGCCGTCGATATAGAGTTGACCTCCACATTTACTAGGGCGAGGCGCCGAGGCTGATGATGTGAGCGATGTCACGTGTAGTGTACTTCCAAATATATCCGAACAAGAGAGGCCAACTCTATAGGACGGCTGGCTACGGCTGGCCAAACTGGTCGTCCGAGATTCTCGGAGCTCTTGAGACACAGTCGTCTCGCCAGTCTTCAACTCATTCTTTATTCATGAGACCCTAAATTAGTTCTTAAATCTTGCGTGTCGCGTGAGCTCGAAAATGCTAAGAGTCACAGTCCGCGACTATCCCACGTGGGCAGAATTTTGGACAAGGTGCGTGCACGCCGGCTACACAGATCTACTTGCGGCTACCCCTAATCAAAGTAGACGTTCGTTGAGCGCAGTGAGTGTGCCTGTCTGCCCATGCAGCTTCTGCACCGCGACCTCGAAGTAATCGACGATAGGGGCGAAGCGCGATGCAAGTCCTAGGTCAGCACGCGTGTTGGAGGCGAGGCACGCGCGAGGCGTACCTGGTCGATCCCTTGAGCGACGTTCAACGCGGGGCTTCGCACCTTCTCGTCGAGCGTCTTGTTCGCGACGTCTCGTGCGTGCTTGCTTTGGCCTTTGATGTCGCGGTAGATGTCCTCCGAGGGGGTCTTGAACGGGTAGGGATACCGCGACTCGATCACGTCGAGGCCCTTGTTTGCGAACTGGTCCGCACGCGTGATGATGGGTGCAAGCCGCTTCTGGAGGGGCTCAGTGTAGCTCAACGCGGTCTTGGACAGGCCCTGTGCGGTCGAGTACGGCTGGCGAGTATAGGCATTATCGGCGAGGGTGTTGTGAATCGTGTTCAGCGACGAGACAACGACCGGGATGGATGGTACCCGCGAGAGTACGCGGATTTCGGGAGGGGTCTGCGTCTCTGTTGCCATCGAGAACGAGGGGGAGGGGGTTCTGGAAGAAGATTGCGCGATAGCCCTGAGCTTGTCGATGATGCGTTCTGCCCGTTTTCGGATTTCTATCCACCTTAGTGAGTGACCCAAACATCGTAGAATTTACATTATTAATTGGCACATCCTTGAACTTGATTAGCCGGTTCCAGAGAATGAAGCTCGCTGAGCCCGGTGGATTGCTGCCGCTCGACACCATTCCTTAGGCTAAAACGAGTTCTACTATTATGTATGCCCCTTCTGTACCTGTTGCACCTGCGGATCAGGACGTACATGAAGCTTTTTTAATATGCATATGTAAGTTTTATTACTATTCACATGTTTTTGATTAGCTGACATCTGGTTGGAAATGTTGCTACGGATTGCCTCTCCAAATCGCTAAAGCCGATCCCACCGCCTATCTCATTAGTCTCCCAACGAAGATGGCTTGGACTCTTCCCCAATATTTCCTTGGCCTATTCCAGAGACATCGTTTCCTGGACCATATCATCCGGACTACCTGGATGCATCTAGGCGAGCAGAACACCGAGATACCCGAATCTCTCCAAAACTGATTTTGCTCGGGGAGACTTCAAGCCATCATCAACGGAGAAGTGGAAACAGCAGTCATTTTGGTACATCTAATTGGTTTTGCTCATCTCGGTATATCTGACAGCACAATCAGCAGACAGAATGTCACCCTGCAACCTGGGAGACTGCCCATCGACATCTGGTACCTGATTCTGGACGCCATCGACGATCCTAGCACACTGTCTTCCTGTTGTTTGACATGTAAGGTCCTGGCCGCCCGCATTCTGAAGATGAAGAATGAATTATCCTATACCCGATCCGGTTTCCTCGACAGGCCCCGGCTATTTCGTCATATTCGTGACAATCCCATCATGGTCGGTTCTCTCCTCACTCGTGTCATAATACACGCCACCTCATTGGCGAGGTTCTGTTACGAGTTCGCGGGAAGGCTAAGCGCCTTGCGCACCATGGAGGTCATTGACAGTAACTTTGCGACAGCGTTGCCGAGGGTCCGAATACCATTTGCTCAATAGTGCAAGTCGGTTCAAGATCCTTGCAATTCTCTGGCTCGCATCGGTCAAATTTTCAGGTTTCAGCGACTTTTCCCGCTTCGTCTTCTCATTTCCAAGCCTAGAGGATCTGTCGTTGCTCGAGGTAGAGTGGAACGGTGGAAATGGGCATAGTTAAGCCGGCAAGTCCTTCTGCATGTCTTCGCAGCTGCGCGATATTGTCGTACGTCTGCCAGATTCCCTACAGGACTACTTAATCATCGCATTCACGCCGCCAGATTTATGACAGAGTGGACGTTTCAAAGTACATAAACTTCACGGCGCCAAAGACATTGGAGAACATGACGAGGCTGATTTGTCCCCTGGAAGGCCGTATATTGCCCTCGGATTAACCATCGCCTCAGTAGATGGATATTGCGGGATCTACAGATACTTGATAGCCCCCAAAGTTATATTCCCGCGATCTCTACCACGACTTCACAAGACAATTCTACGCATCAGTGATCCCATGTCCCAACTAACGAACAGTCGGAAATGGCTTGGTGGATGCTTCGTCATTCTCGACAGTATTCTCTCTTTCTCCGAAGTGGCATTTGGCCCCTGGCAGAGTTGACATAGAGGTTGCTGATACTAGAGGAAGGCTGGTAGACATCTTGCGCGATGAGCTGCGGCCATTCCCGGCATCACGGGCAAGAGGAGTACTCGTTCTGTCTGGGTTTTCTGACGCCATCTATTGAGCTATCGGTAGAAGTAAGTCCACTCGTCCATATACTGCAACTGCATCCGTGTATTGATATAATTTGTTGCATCGTATACATTCAGCTATAGAAACAGCCGGTGGTGCGCGGGCCGCCCAACCTATTCGCGGCTATAAGTCACAAACCAGACGAGTGCTGTTAGGAGGCTTTGCTAGTGTGTCTACGATGCTGAGGGGAGGAGAGCCAATCCAGTGTTGGTGGAATCTGTACTTGTTCACCGGTATTATATTCTGAGTACGGCATTATACCAGTCGTTCCAACGCCGTAGTTCCTCACATCTGGGTCCACAGTCAAGCAGCGCATATATGCTGGACACGGCATGACAGCCATGTATGGATCCCGCCGACTCTGAAGTATCCAATGTCTTCCGTTACATGTACAGGGCTCAATTGGGCGACATATGGGACGAGACATGCAAAAGCTTGACTATCCTATAAGTTATTGATTTCTGCCACACATACTATCGTTACTTCATGTCAGGGAACTCCGACCGGCCAACAATAATTGTACGATGCTCTTGCATTCTCAGCTCCGGAAAGCTCCCAACACGAAACATCTCCACCACATCGTCCGAAAGATCGGACAATTTGACGTCGACTGCGCGCCAGCATGAGTCGCCGGGACGGACGGAAAGATCATTGAGCAGCTTGATGCATCCCTGGAACCACTGCGCGTTACGAGGCTGGAGTCTTCCCTTCACGTGTACCGATGCCGTACGAGGCAAAATGCTTTCCGAATGGGCGTGCCGCGCAGATTCCGAGGTGAGCTGTGCTGAGTCAAACTCCACCACGCAGGATACATGCGGAAGGTCCGAAATACCGAGTCTCATCATGCTTTGTGACAGCTTCGGTGCAGTAAGCAATTTGTCGTATTTCTCCAAATTTCCTGGTTCAAAGAGCTGGAGAATTTGACAGTATCAATACGTGTCTGTCATGTCAAGCGTAAAGCCAGAAAACGCACGTGGATCTCTTGCAATGCAAGAGTTTTGGCGAAAGGTTCATCAGCCAAATTCAAACCCTCTCCCCTCTGCCAAGTTACGCTTTTCAGCGTCAGATGGCGCAGTTTTGGAAAGGCACAGATAAGGCGCGCCAAGTCGCGGAAACTCCAGAACTTGAGGTCAAAGACTCGAATATACTGAAGATTAGTGAATCGACGTGCAGCCTGCAGCAGCGGCGGTCGGAAGGGGGGCATCATGTGGTCGTCTCTGAAAAGTTCGATTGTCCGTAGGGCGGGCAGCTTTCCCGCAAACTCGTAGAAGAATCGCGTCATGAGGCTGGCAGGAACGACGATCTCTTGCAAGAAGAAGCCAAACGAGGGATGGTGGAGGACGCCGCGGACCAGCTGACGCATCTCAACGCCGCTCGTACTGCAGCGGATCTTCAGGGCGTCCATTTGCATCTTGCGCACCCTTGCTGCGAGAACCTTGCATGTCAATCCACAGGCCTCCAGTGTCTGCTGTTCATCGACGAACTCGAGGATCATGTCCCAGATCTCGAGAGGCAGGTGCCCAGGTTGCAGTAAGATCCTCGAATTGCTCCTCCAGCTATCCGACATCGCGGCCAAATTGTCAGCTTGAGATATTGCAGGTCCTTGGCAGCTCACCTCGGCAAGTATTCCAGGATCCATCGTTTCATAGCATCGTCTAGGTCACTACGTGAGCTTGCTTCGCCTCCATCTGCCAGCTCTGGAGCGTGGTGCTATGAGTGTTGTCCCACGCCATATTGTTCTAGTTACTGACCATTCATTGACAGGACGGTGTTTATGAAGAGATCCCACTGGCGTTCGAGCATCTCTGCGATCTCACGCAAGCGCCATCTTGTCTTCCGCGACATCCTGGCCCAATAGCGTGTACACACAATGGTCTTCACTCGCCCAACACGAGCCTTTGATAGCAGCGTGCGACCGGTCGCAGTGGTTATAGCAACACCCATGCCAATCCAAGAGAGCGTGCGCCACGATGATGAGCCGATTGGAATGCACTTGGTAAGCATAACGGCCCCGATAATATTGCTCGCAGCGAACGACAGCTGAAAGAGCTTGAATATGGGCCCACGAAATTCGTCGAGGAGGCTCAGAGTCTTGAGCAATATGTATGCCACGAGACGCCATCCAGTGCCCCATGTAAGGCCAAACACGGACTCCAAGACGAGCCGGGATGGTCTCGGGTAGCTATGCTCGCCATCGGGAAGTCTTTTGGAGGTGGGATGTGATAACACTATCTCTGGAATGAACTTGAAAATGATCACTCCAACCACAGCCTCCGCGAGCCAGGCCGCGGCAGCGGGAAGGAGCCGCGAATATTTTGTGAGCCCCGAAGGGACGTTGGCGGTAAAGGCAAGATGCCAACAGAAGCCACAGAGGATACTGCAGAATGCCGGGGCAACGTATATCCCAACGAACTGGGCACGGGTCATGTCTGCGACTGCATAAATCGCGCAGGGAGGCAGGAGCACAAGATATCCGGAGATGAACTGTTTGTGGCCAACGTGATCGCTGAGTAGGCCACAGACAACCTAATATCACGTCAACTGGGTTCTTAGTGAGTTAACAGGGTGAGGAGCTCACAGCGCCGACTGCGCGAAACAGCACCCTGGATGCAACAGGGGTTCCCTGAAGTATATGTTGTGATCAATTGTAACGTGCTGGCCCAGGTGATAGACTATTCACGATGAGACTTATACATACATTCGCACTTGGACCTTTCCCAACCCATGACTTCACGACGTATACCGTGGTTATGCATGTGAGTGCTACATCGGCGGACCAAAACATCAAACTGAAGTGCAGCAGCAAAGTGATGAGTGTATGCGATATATAGGAAGTGACGCACGCGCTCACCAAGAGCAGATGTTAACACATTCCTGCCAATATAGCTTGGGTAAAGTAAACCTGCTGCGGGATACATTCAGACAGAATCTCCACGTCTGTATTACGCTCAATCGATTCAGCATGCGAAGGGCATTGAAATGTGTGGCGTGCCTGGGGCTAAGAAAAATTGTTAGTATCTGAACAGCCTCGCACAGCCTAACCACAATGTGTGCCTGATACACTGCCGCGCACCAACGATCCTGGGTGATCTCGCATGGCACCAGGAGGATGTCACGTTGTCTTGGCGCGCTTTTCGAGACTTTTAGGACTTTTCGGCTGCTGTCCGAGTCGCAACCTTTCGCGCCCGGCGAAGCCGTAGAAATGCCTGAAATTCAGGCGAAAGACGCCAAAGTAAATTTGATACTTTTCTGATGTCATAGCCCATCAATCTGAAGTCTTCACGGTCTTTGCCTTCTTCTTGGGGCAAGCCTCTTGCAGGAATGTGAGACATTCAGTCACAGCACGGGACCCGAATCAGAGCCCAAAAGACTCGGAGTATGTGAAGTTTGAGGAGGAAGGACAGATTTTTCTGATGCCACATTGAACGGCGGAGTCTTAAACCAAAACGGTAGGGAATGAGCCTGCTTCACTTGACTCTCCGCCACTTCAGCCGATTCACTACAAATCGGGTCCCAGTCCACCCCAAAACGAACATGCTAAGTTCGAACAGCTTGATGTTGGCGCGGTGTTGATTGGGTGACTTTGAAACCAAAATGACTTGGGATGAGCCTAACCAAACAATTCCATAACGAGGTCGTTCCCAGGTCTTCCCGGAAGGGCCATACAATTGAGGGATTATTCGAGGGAAGTGGCTAGGACATATTCTAAGCTAGTTAGCTTGGCATAGCAGGGGCATTATGCCAAGCTAGTTAGCTTGGATATATGTGATGTCCAGGTGCATATATATCAGGGGACTTGCCTACGGCCCTATCCTGCCTTCTGTGCCTATAAAGTGCTCTGTAGGTACCGGGCTTTTTCCTGATGGCCTCCCCCGCGGCCACTCGCGGAACGCCGGGGACAGCGGGCGGTGCCAGTGTGCAGCTGTGCTGCCCCATATGGCTCATCAAAATCCAAAAAAAGGCTCCATGGCCGGCGACCATTAGTCAAAATGTCCGGTCGAGTTGGAACGACGAAACTGTAGGCACTTCTACAGCGATCTGCCTTCCAGCGTCTGCTTCGCGTAACAGCATCGTCCCATGCAATCCATGTACCCTAGCTCTCACCCTCAACGCTTATAGGCCAATAGACACGGTCAAGCAGATTGTCCATTCAGTACCCCAACAAGATCATAGCCACATGCAGCAGCCGTGCTCGACGTTCTCGTCATCTCCCGATACCACTCAGCTCACTCAATCCTTCCTCTTGTCCGACACCGCACCCGTCTTGGCGTTGAACTCTGTCGCGAGCCGATCGTACTCCGCCGCATTCTGCTCGGCCTGCTTCTTCACGACATCTGGAGCGGCAGCCGACGGGGGCATGTCGCACAACGAATTGCGTGATCAGAGGGAGCGCGAGACATGAAGCCAACACAAGCGATCCCGAGCACGACCGACGCGAGAGAGATCATAGAGCAGCTCAAGCGTCAGCAAATATGAATTAAGCCAGCCCACACGCTACGCACCATAATCACGCGCCTTTGCCTCTGCGGCCGCGAGCTTCTTCTTGAGCTCCTCGACCTGCTTTGCCTGATCTGGAGACGCGTCTTTTGGCGACTTTGTCTGCGGGGAGGTGGCTCAGCACGTGCTCAGGAACTCGTCAGAACAGGAGATTGGACCAGGCATGTTAAGAGTGGGGTTTGGGGATCGGGAGCAGTGAATGCGACGAGCGCCCGTTCGACGCTTGAGCGGCCGCGCCGCGGGGCAAAGCGCGGACACCGAGGAAAAGAGAAGAGGAGCGTACCTGCTTGAGCTTGGCGTACGCCTCCTGGGTGTTGATGAGATCGAGGAGGATGTAGAACGTGCGTGTGAGGACGAGCGAAAGGAAGAGGGTGAAGCCGGTCAGGTACGTGTTGCGCTGCGAGCTGCGGAAGCGAATACCGTCAGTGTTACGAGATCGAGAAAAGTGTGTACGTGGAGAACATGTCGAATATCCAGAAGAACGGAACGACACGTACTAGAATTTACGCGCTGCAAAGTTGGTTTCCGCGCGCACGTCCTGCGAGCCTGGCGAGCTCGTCTTTGCAAAGTCTGCCTCTGCCGTCACGCGCCACATGCGCTGCACCGCGTCCACAAACAGTATGCCGACGAATCTGCATCGAGGCAGACACTGAATGAGTGGACTGTCAGGGAGCGAAATGGACGACGCACATGAAGGCTATCTTGATTGCGTAGGCGAGCTTAGCGACGAAGGGGCTCTCGGAGAGGAAGCGGAAGAGGCGTTTTCGGAGGGCGTGCGGGAGGGGCGCGACGAGCACGCAGAAGGTCGCCATCTCGGAGGCGAGCAGCAGGAAGGTGAGGGTATAGCTGGTCGCTCATCAGTATTGGGCCCGCGTTGTGAGTGCTGAAGTGAACGCGCACTAGACTGTCATTGTGGATTATACACGATTGATATCCTTGAATTAGAGCTGATGGAGTGCACAGAGATGGTAAAACACGGGAAGCAAAACTGGGTGGGTGTTGTCGTCTGCGCAGAGGAGGCTTGTAGCACGAGGCTGCGGCGGGGCCACGCACACGTCCGCGCGACGTCATCATCTGCGTCCGCTCCCGGCCGGCCTCGGTCCGAACCCGGCCCCGCTCGCGCGCAGACTCGTTGCCCCGCTCTGTACTAGTCATTTACTACTGCCTACCCAGATTCGCTGAACCTCGCGCGATATTTGTTGCTACCTCGAACATGTCACGGATCAGTGTCTTTAACATCAGTCGCGAGATTCGATGCACCTACCACCGACTGGATTCGGGACGCCTAGGAGGGTCCTGGCGGTTCGAATTTCGGTCGAGGCTTTGAGACTAGGCTCGCGGGTTTTGGACGCCCTTGATACCCTGCACTTATCAGTCCGGGGGGCCTCAAAGCCCGGGACTTTCTTGCGTCGTACCAGCGCATCGTCTTTCACCTATCTATGGCTTTACCGCGATCTTGCGCCTGAACTTCGGCCTGTGGGCGGCTCGTCGCAGCGCCCACAGGCATCTAGCTGGGCGCCTCACTACAACGTCACCACGATGTCTGCCTTATATCTTGACCAGGCCGCCCTATTCGCCCCTGGCTATTGACTTCGAACGTGCCAAGAACTGTTGGGCATATCGTGCCTTTGCAATCGCTGGGGAACACGAGGTTGCGAAGTCCCAAGAAGCAGCCATCTGATTGTCGAGTTATCTCTGACAGACTCTCTAACTGCGATCCGAATCATCTCCAATTCGAGCGAGGCAGATCTTTATCTATCTGGGTACAGCGCGGGTGCTCAAATCATGCTTTTCTCATGTCGAGGAGCCCAACCGCGAACAGCCCGTACACACAGCAGAGCTGGACGAACCCTCGGGGAACCCCACCGGACAGCGGCCATCAAGTCAGACGTGACGCGACCTTGGGCGGCGGACGCTTGAGCCAGTGAGCAGGCTGCGGCGAGGAGTAGTCCCTGGCCCGCCGAAATTCTGACTGCGTGTGCTTGAGAGGTTGGGAGAGGTTACTTACATCCATCAACATGCAAAAAGTGATCACACCCCTGTCGTGCACAGCGCCTCATTCCCTGTGAAAGCGTCTCACCACATGGGATGTTGCAGTGCAGCTCGACTGGCAGACCACCACGAGCTGACTCCGCGTACCCACAGCTCGCTGTAGCGGCTGATAACAAGATTGGGGGGCACGTCATACTGGTAGGACAGCTCGCCGCGTCTCACGTTCGCTCTCGTATCTGACCGGCAGTTGAGATCTATTTTTAGATTAATACGCACGCCCAGCCAAAGTTGTGCGCAGACAAAGTCCGAGAAATCCGTCGAATGCTGTCCTATGGGCACTTAACACCCTGTGCTGATGGCTACAGTATCATCGCGGCAGAACTTTGCCTGAATGTGACTATCAACAGTACGTGCCGATCGGTATGAAAGGAACTGTGCCTTCACCAGGTCCTCTGTTTCATCAGAGAGAAATCATGCGACACGAACACTCGATCTTTGACAAGATAATATCACCCCGATGAACCGGCGTATTTCGGCGCTTAAGTTTCCGTTTCGGGGAAATGTGCCCGTTTTGCTGAATCCTAATTATCCTCGAGCCGTCTCGAGCCGCCTCGGGCCCACGCGCAGCTCAACGGCAGCCCCAGACTAAACCTGACCTGGTTGCCTACTGGTGCATCCCTCGCGGTCCCTCCTCGCCGCTCTCAGAACAGCCAGCGGCATCTGGATATCACACCATTTCACACTTATCGCGCCTTCATCGCTGTGCAGTTCTGCACCATTTCACAGGGGGTTATCGCGTGTCGGCATTCCGTGCCTCGAGTCTAGTCTCATGGAGGCAGGAAGGTCGCTTGCGTTGCCCAAGATTCTGTATCTCTCCCTATACATGACCAAACCTTTTTGCCGCACTTTCCCCAAACGGATGTCGTCGGGCGCATACACGGCCCCAGCCGCCCTGATCGTTTCGGCCGCACATCCTCGATGGACAGCGGATCATCGACAACTGTCAACGGGCAGCTGCGACCGTCACACCTGACGCACGTCGAGCCCAACACGACCTCGCAAAGCCTAATCGAAACACAGCACACCGCTCTTCGACTAGCGTGCTCTGGTACATTCGTACAAACGAGGGGCGACCTTCACCCCATTCCGAACCAGCATGCATACATGCTCCGTGTCAAGATCGTGCGAGCCCAAGGCGGGAAACAACCATTCTGGACCCCACGAGCGACTTTACCCGGACCACGCCCGACCGTGGCATCGAACCAGACTCGCCCTCGCGAACAACTGCCCCCGCGCAGACGCGCCTCTACAGACGCCGCGCTCGCCCCAGCCCCAGCCCTCCCGCACCGGACACCCGACCCCCGCGTCTCGCCCGGGGCGCGCGATCACACTTCCACACTAGCACAGACGCATTCTCGTGCGGGCCCGCAGCCCGCGGACCCCGCATCCCCTACATAAGCGTGCAGCACGCATCCCGCTCGCGCCCGTCCCGTCCCCATCCTATGCTGCTGCCCCCCGCGCTCCTCGCTCTGAGCGCCGCGCTCCTCGCGCGCGCGGCGCGCGGCGCGGTCACGGTGTACGGCGTGCAGGGCGCGCTCGGCGTGGTGACCGCGAGCGGCACGCCCGCGTACACGAGCGACACCGCCGCGGGCACCGCCGTGTTCGACCCCGCGACGTTTGCGGGGCCCGCCGCGTTCAACCCGGTCATCCTCGCGCCGCCGCCGCCCCCGCCGCCCGGGGCGCTGTCCACCGACGTCCTGCTGCAGCTTCCGAGCAGCGCGAGTGATGCACAAGGCTTTGCGCTGTCTGCGCCGCTCGCGGGGCCGTTCCTGGGGTTCTCGATCGAGATGTCGATCGTGAACCAAGTGAGTGAGTGGCCCACGCGTGATTTTGGAGAGGGCGGGAGCTGAAGCGCTGATTTGCGGGACTGCAGTTGGGATCAACTCGTGAGTCGTGTGGTGCGACGCGTGCCGGGTGCGTGCTGGCTGACGCGCCGCTGCCAGGACGTACGTGCAGGTGCCCTTTTTGAATCTGATGGCCCTCGTCGCCGAGCGGTCCGGCGGCGTGCATGTCCGTGTTGGCGGAAACTCGCAGGAGAACGCAACGATGGTTCAGAGTCTTCCTGGTGGGACTGTCATCGCGAAGGCGGCAGTACCGGGGTCTGCTGTACGTCCTTCGCCGCCCTTTACAAGAAGCACTGCTAAATGGCGCCTATCTAGACGAACACACCAGATGTGTTCTGGTCCCCGGAGCTCTTGTACATGCTGAGCAACGTCTCGTCGCTGGTGGATGTCAAGTGGTATCTCGGTCAGTGAAGCCGCCCATCACCTATGCATTACTGATACCGAACTTTATAGGTATCCCATTCAACGAGACAACGCAGCTGCGACTGCAAATTGCAGAATACGGCGAGGCAGTCCTCGGACAGAACATTCTCGGCTTCCAAGTGGGGAACGAGCCTGACCTCTATGTATCGTGCGTACTCCTCTCCTTTGCTCGCTGGAGACCCACTAAACGGTGTATTATGCCAGGCACGGACACCGGCCACCAGGTTGGAACGAGACAAACTACTTTGACGAGTTCGGCATCGTAGTCGATGCTGTGGACGGCGATACGCACATCCCCATGAAAGGGAACCTCATCGGACCGAGTGTATCCGGCACATGGACGCCAGAGGATATCTGGAACACCGGATACATCGACGCTTACGCATCTGCTCTCGGAGCGCTCGCTGTCGAGCAGTGAGTTTCAGCCTTTCCATCGGGATCATCTGCTCACGCGGGTTGTCCGCTTTGCGCTCAGCTACCCCGACAACAACTGTGCGGCGTTGTACCCCGACGGCGGATTCGGCCTTCCCGTCAATCCGCAGGACGTGTTCGCCAATTATCTGAACCATACCTCTGCGCAGAACCTGGTGGCGCGATACGTGAACTCGACGAGCATCGCGCAGAGCGCCGGGAAGCCCTTCTTGATGTTCGAGACGAACACAGCGTCATGTGGAGGCTTCCCCGGCGTCAGCGACAGCTTCGGCGCCGCGCTGTGGGGCGTCGACTACGCGATGCAGATGGCGTATGCGAATTTCTCGGGCGCGCTGCTTCATGTTGGTGGACAGAACAACTCTAATAATGTGCGTGATGTGATGCAATATGCCATGTGCTCGGCATGTGTTGACCATTTGTCATAGCCATTTACCCGTGCGTGCTACGGGCCCTGCTATCCCGGATACGCCTAACGCTTTGTGACTGATGTATAGCTCCGCCAACGAAGATGTCCTTCTTCGAACAGTGGACTGTCGGACCTATATTCTACTCAACTCTAGTTGTTGCCGAGGCGCTCGGGATGTCGGGTGCATCCCGTGTCGCGGACCTCGCGCTGAACAACGGGAACATTTACACGCCTGGATACGGTGTTTGGGAGGACGACCAGCTTGCACGGCTTGTGCTGCTCAACTTCATCACCGACTCCTCCGGCGCAAGTGATTACAACGTGTCATTTACTCTCGGCGGCCCGCAATTCGGAGAGACAAGCCAGGTACCGCCGAACATCACGGTCAAGTATCTCTCCGCCGAGTCCGTGTCAGTGAAGGAGAACATCACTTGGGCGGGCCAGGTACGCGTCACTCCGCGTGATCGGGATGTACGAGTGCTTATTTCACTTCCTCAGACGCTTGGCACCCGCTTCCAATCCGATGGCACCCTTCAAGGAGAGGAACAGGCAGTCATCATACCCTGCGACCAGACGACCCTCCAATGTGTGGTCAGCGTCCCCGCGCCAGGCGCTGCGCTCGTCTTCCTCTCTGACCAGGCGCTCGCGGAGAGCACACCAACGACGACGCAGACGTTCCCGACGACCGCCATGACAAAAACTATCAAGACTGCGTCGGTCGCTGCGTCGGTTCTTGCAACCTCGAATGGGGACAGCGGTGCGGACCGCGTAAGCCTCTCGAGCACCGATAAAAATGGCCTGACACATGCGAACGGGGCGAGCCCATTCGTGAATGACGCGCTCGTGGCGACTATCGCATCTGCATTGCTTGTGATGTGCATCGCCGTCTAGCCGACGACTTCATGACATTGACATGAAAACCCGGACACATCAGTAAGACTGTTACTTATCGGTGTCGATATCGGACGATTGTTACACGGACAGATTATTGTAGCGTCATTTTGTGCTATGTTTATTGTGTTGCATGTGGTGTACTCTACTCTCATACGTAGCTCTCGCACTCTCAGTTTTAGGTAGCATACCCGGACAGTTTGTAGTATCTCATTGGAGAAGCTTGCATGAACATTTCAATCAATCTGTCGAGTAGGGCATGGACTGCCTGAGGCTATCTCGTTGGATGATGACATAGCGCTTTCTTCGACAGGCGAACTGAACTAATGGCTGATGCCCGACGAAAAGCGAGATACTCGCTACATACATCATATCGCAATGATGGTTGCACTGACGCTCTCTCGGGTGCTCTGGGAGCGTACCTCGCATGTGATTGGGCAGGTACTTACATAAGCGCTCTCATATGTTGCTCTTACTCCGAGGTCAGCAAACGTCAGCTTGCTGCTAACAACTAAAAAAGTATGAAGTATGTCCAATGCCTTCCAATTGTTATATAGATCTATTAAATCCAGTCCAGATTATACGTCTGCTGTTGGTTCAACTTAGATGTTAGCATCCACGGGAACGCTTGCTCCTCAGGCTAGTGGTTCAAACCTTTGCTGACTCACTAGCTTGATTCCAAGACTTCTAGTAGGCTTGCGGATTTGGCGCCATCGATAGGTTATCAGCGTTTTCTTGGGTGTCAAGGTCCGATCTAACTTCTCTAGCACTTGCGTTCAAGATTATCACGTTGCACGGCTTTGCGGCGTTTTTGCGCCTGAGCTTCACATTTTCGGAGCGCCGACACAGGCCTACTCGAGCGCTCCGCGCGACAAGCCTGTCAAGAACCTTCGCCTAATATCCCGCACGGATCGCACTATCCACGCTTGAAGAACTCCTTGGCTACAGCGCCGACGTGCAATGAGTTCTACTGGCAGGGTCAATATTCAAATCGATACACTTACTCGAGCAGTGGATTCATGCTGAATCAGACTGCTGACATCTCGATATTAGGGAATTTCAGGCATGAATCATTTCTGCGTCCGCTTTTGCATACGTATCTCGGATGGAATTGTAGGTCGCTTGCAGCATGGAATGTTGTAGCTCAGCTTCGACGATGAGCGATGTTTAGAAAATTCCCATGTACACGCATGCTTCTCTCAACGACATAAATCGAGAGCGAGAGGTTATTGAACTACCAGCTTAGTCTTGTGCTACATCTTCGCGGTCGAGTTTCATCACCTTTTGCAAGTTTCGTATCCCGGGCGCGCTGCACGGAGGTACAGTGTCATACAATCTTAGCCAATCGGCCTCTGACGTGTCAATCTTTAGATACTGATCTCATATAGGAAATACAATCGCTTTACACCCCCACTTCCTGAACTTCTACCGACACTCTGCGAAGTCTTTCTCATCACTATTGTAATCCTCAAACAGACATCGTCGAAGGCGCGTCCGGAGGTGCCCTCCTTATTTCTGTTGCAGTTGAAGCTGGATAGCGGAACATTTGCGACTACAGACGGCCTTCTCTATCGCTGCATTCGACAGATATGTAGAGCGCAACTCATTATCAAGCCTAGTTGAAACACATTCGACTTGGCCTGGCTCAGTCTGAATTGCCAACACATGCGCGAGGTAGTGCTTTTCCATTCCATGCCAGCATCCTGACACTTCTATCTTATGGGAGGCGGGTGAATGCCATTTTATACCTTCGCGAGCGACCTCAATCGGCTCGCGCCCGACCGTGGCACCGAGCGATACTCATCATCGGAATCTCGCACTTTTGGACGGGCGCTCCAACTCGATGCCGTAGGCGCCTTGCCATATTTGCCGTGTGTACGTCTATCTCAGACCCAGCCAGCGCGATCTACCTCCACGCCGAGCTCCGAAATACCTTCGTTTCGCCCAAACTAGAGTGCGCGAAACGCAGACAAGGGCTGGGCCGAAGCGGACGCGGCAAATGCAATGCAGTTTTCTGAGGACTCCGTCGCGAGCGATATGCCTGCTACATAAACGGGCGCGGACCTGCCGTCCCCGCCTCGCGCCAAAATGCTGCCCCCTGCTGCCCTCGCCCTGAGCGCAGCGCTCCTTGCGCAGGCTGCTCACGGTGCCGTCACGGTATATGGCATCCAGGGTGCATTCGGGGCCACCGATAGTGGGACAGCCGCGTATACGAGCGATACTGCTGCAGGCACCGCCGTGTACGATCCCGCGACCTTTGGGGGGCCCGCTGCGTTCAATCCAATTATCCTTGCTCCACCCCCACCACCGCTTCCCAGCGCGGTGCCCACTGACGTGCTGCTGCAGCTCCCGAATAATGCGAGCCAGGCGAAGGAGCTGACGCTCTCCACGGCGCATACAGGCCCATTCCTGGGATTCTCGATCGAGATGTCGGTCGTGAATCAGATCAGTGAGTGGACCAGACCGCCGCCTTTCAGGGAGTGTAACTGATTGTCGGGCGAATGTAGTTGGGATCAACTCGTGAGCGACACAATTCAGCCTCGATCTGACGCATCACATTCATGACTGATGCGCCGCTGACAGGACGTATTTGCAGGTTCCCTTCTTGAACTTAATGAGCTTGGTTGCCGAGAGGGCTGGTGGCGTTCACGTTCGCGTGGGCGGGAATACGCAAGAGAACGCAACATTTATTCCTAACGGCCCAGATGCCATTGAGAAGAAGGCCGTGCCAGGATCTCTTGTACGTGATCGAATTCTTCTAAATGGAATTAATAACTGACTGCTTATGTCCAGACAAACACCCCGGACGTGTTCTGGTCTCCGGAGCTCTTGTATATGCTAAGTAATGTCTCATCGCTGGTGGATGTGCAGTGGTATCTCGGTTAGTGCGGCTCCAGTCTACGACATGTGCCTTGTCTAATTCATGCCTTCAGGCATCCCGTTCAACGAGACCAGTCAACTTCGATTGCAGATCGCGGAGTATGGGGAGGCAATTCTCGGAGAAAATATCATGGGTTTCCAAGTCGGAAATGAGCCTGATCTTTACGTGCGGTGCGCATTCCTCCTCTCGTTTCCTCACGGCAACAAATGTTTTGACCCATGTCGTATACTAGTCACGGGCATCGGCCTCAAGGCTGGAACGAGACAAATTATTTTCAAGAATTCGGCATGGTGGTAATCGCAGTTGACGATGATGCTCACATACCTATCAAGAACAACTTAATCGGGCCTAGTGTATCGGGAACATGGACGCCAGAAGACGTCTGGAACACCGGATATATCGAGGCTTACGCTCACGCTCTCGGGGCACTCGCAGTACAACAGTGAGTCTCGAGGACACTTCCCTGGCTACATCGTTCATCCACAATTCCGTTATTTTTCTTAGCTACCCCGCAGACAATTGTGCGGCCCTATATCCTGGCGCTCAATACGGTGCCCCCATTAATCCGCAGGATATGTTCTCCCATTACCTCAATCATTCCTCCGCCCAAAACCTCGTAGCGAGATACTTAAATTCCACAAGAATAGCGCAGAGCGTAGGAAAGCCGTTCCTGATGTTCGAAACGAACACGGCATCGTGCGGAGGCTTCCCGGGTATCAGCGATAGCTTCGGCGCCGCATTGTGGGGTATCGACTATGCGATGCAGATGGCGTATAGCAACTTCTCAGGCGCGTTGCTGCACACGGGTGGCTTAAACAACTCGAATAACGTACGTGAAATGCGATGACGTTTCAATATTTGCTGACGGCCTCGTTTAGCTATTCACTCGTGCGTAGTCTGACGGCCTGCACTTCGAAAGGTTGAGGACTGATCATAGCTGGTGACTCATAATAGCCCCACCAACCAGGGTGTCATTATTTGAACAATGGACCGTCGGGCCCATTTTCTACTCAACTCTAGTTGTTGCCGAGGCGCTCGGGATGTCGGGTGCATCGCGTGTCGCGGACCTCGCTTTGAACAACGGAAACATGTACACGCCTGGATATGGTGTATGGGAGAACGATCGACTTTCCCGGCTTGTCCTGCTCAACTTCGTCACCGACCCCTCGGGTGCACACGACTATAATGTGACATTTGCTCTCGGAGGGCCACAGTTCGGAGAGACACGCCAGGTGCCTCCGAATATCACGGTTAAATATCTCTCCGCCGAGTCCGTGTCCGTGAAGGAGAACATTACGTGGGCGGGACAGGTGGGCCACCATGCTGTAACGCAACGTACGACCGCTTATTTGTCTCTTCTTTAGACGCTCGGAAACCGTTTCCAATCAGACGGAACACTACAGGGCGAAGAGCAGACAATCACCGTACCTTGCAACCAGACATCTCTACTCTGCATTATCACAGTCCCCGCACCAGGCGCCGCCCTTGTCTTCCTCTCTGACCAGGCGCTCGCGGAGAGCGCACCAACGACGACGCAGACGTTCCCGACGACAGCCATGACAAAAACGATCAACACCGCGTCGGTCGCTGCGTCGGTTCTTGCAACCTCGAATGGGGACAGCGCTGCGGACCGCGGAAACCTCTCGAGCACCGACAAGGGCAGCATGCGCCATGAGAACGCAGCAGCTGCACTCGTGAGCAGTGCAATGGGGGTTGCTTCCTTGTGCACGTTCCTCGCAATGGGCATATTCCTCGTGTTTTGAGGTGTTTTGAGGGCTCATGGGGGTGAGGAGTGAACACTAGTAATATAAAAATGATGCAGAAATGGGACGATTTGGTATAGGTACTTTTAGCTTCGCATTTTCGCTGTAGTATTTGCGGTTCCACATGTACTATACCCTCATGGACAGTCCCCACATCTCCGTTCCAAAGTCAGACGGTCTGAAGCCATCTGGTAGAGCTGCAAGCACTGATTCAACTCCTCCTGCCAGCCCACGTGGAAGTAGTTCGCCGATGAGTTTATACCAGTCTATATTTCACGCAAACGGAAAAAGCGCGGGGAATGTAAGATATATCCAGGCCTCGTGGGTTCTGATAGAGGGCATAATGAACAGAAGCATGATTTTGCCAGTAAGTATGTCACTTTATGCGCTGGAACTGCTGTTGCTGATCCCTTATTTCCTCGAGACAGATGCAATTACGATCATCCTGATTGAGGGCGGCCGACCAGACACGATGCGGGAGCACGGAACAAGGTGATAAAATCACCGAGGCGCGATTGCATTTTCGGCCCATTAGACGTCCACACCTATTCGAACAGGAAATAGCACCATCTAGCATAGCGAACGCACATGCACACGTCCCTCCGAAACCGACGCGCTCTACACGAGCGGTTTCGCCCTGTACAGCAGCAGGTACGCCGACGAGTCCTCGCCGCCGCCGTCGAGCGTCGCGAGCTTCTCCGCGGGGAACACCGACACCTTGTCATCGTCGAACTTGTACCAGTCCTCGTCGTCCTCATCAATCGCCGGCGCGGGCGCGCTCCCACTCCCGCTCCCACCGGCCGCAACGGCCGCGGCCGCGGCCGCATACGCAGTGGGGTGCAGTGCGCTCTTCTTCACAAAGCCGATATAGTGCCCCGCGTCCGCCGCCGCGCCCTTGTGCGTGATGATCGCTGTTCACCATCAGCCCCCGTCCGCGCCCTCTGAACGCACAGCACTCACCGACGAGGTCATACAGGCCCGTCGCGCAGCTCCCGACGTCCGCCTTGAGGTCCGGGTGGACGAGTGCCTCAAGCTCCGCGCGCTCCCTCTCGCGATACACGCTCTCGTCCTCCAGCTCCCCGGCCGCCGGCGCCTTCTGCTCGGCGCCCTCGCTCGGCGGCGGCGGGTCCGGTGCGCTCGACGAGCCCGCCGCAGGCGGGTCCACGTCCATCTTCTCAGGCTGCGCGGCGGCGGCGGCATTAGCCTTGGTGCGCTTGCGGACCTTGCGGCGCTCGCGCCGGTCGCGCTCCGCCTCCTTCAGCTTCGTGCTCGCGGGGAGGAGCTTCGTCTTGAGCTCGTCCGTCACGAGCTCGATGGCGTCGAACTCGGACGGGAACTTTACTTTGCGCTGTGCAGGGACCAGGTCAGACGGGGCGGAGGGCGGGGGTGGGGATGGGGGCGTACCATGATTTTGGCCTTCTTCCCGATGTCTCGCCGCCATGCGAAGCGCACCATGTGCACGGTCAGGTAGGAGGGGAGGCGCGAGAGGCGGCTCTTGGATGTGTATACAGCTTCGCGCCCGAGACTTGGCGAGTTCTTCTCGATCTTCCCGTCGAGTGCCTACACGAATCACCTATCAGACTTTGGAAAGCGTAAAGCTGGAAGTGATGGGACGCACATCCTTGATTCCGGTGAGCATAAAGTTCGTGTTGATGTTGATGTTGCAGGATAGCTTCAGCACCTTCTCTATGCTGGTGCTCGGTGGCTCGTCGGGTGCTTCGTCGCATTTCAGCCTGTGAAACACCAGAATACTCAGGCCGAGATCCACAGCAAATAGAACCGGGTTCACGCACTCGCGAATGATTTCGCCCGTCATGAACTGATCTACGAAGGACTTGTCTGCGGCGGCACCAGACGGGCCGGGGAGGCCGGGGACGACCTTGAGCGCAGTGACAAGCTGAGTCCATGCCTCCTCCGCATCTGCGGCCCACACATATTCGATTAGCTCCGCCACACCCACAGATCCTCGGACGATCATACACACCTTGCTGCGCATACACCCCGCCCATGCCCTTTGCGCCAGCACGGCTCATCTCCGCGAACTGGGGGAACGCACCACGGAGCGCGGCGAGAAAGACTGCGGGCGCAACGGCATCGGTGCTCGCGAGCATTTGCTGGAAGAGCGCGCGGAGCTGCCGGACGAGCGCGGTGTGCGCCTGGTCCCCCGCCCCCGCGCTTGCGGCCTCCCAAGATTTGAGCGCGGCTTGGAGCTCGGGGATCGCGCGCATGGCTTGCAGCGTGGAGTTGAGGTAACATGTGTTCCCGAGGTTGGTGAGGCCGACCGGTAGGGCGAGCTGTGTAGGCGTGAGGAAAGCTCTTCTCGGGACGGATGCGGTGAAAACTCACTGCTTCTGCGAGTTCTGCATCGTCCATGTCTGTAATTGTGTCGGAGTGAGCAGATATACAGCTATACGGCCCGTCTTTACTGACCTTCTAGGAAGATGACTGGCTTCGGTGGGGGCTTTGGCAGCTCTCCGGCCGCGCCGATTACCATAAAAGTTTGTCCCTGGTGGTGGTGGTAGTGTCAGCATTGAACGAAGTAAATGAAGGTCTCAAAGCTATATGCTTCCCCTCACTAAGCGGAGAGAATGATCGTCGGAATAAGTTGCCGAAGCCCTCAGAGCGCATGTGATAACATTCGGACAACGCATGATTCGAAGGCATTTAGAGGCATTGCATTGCAACAACCAAGACCCACTGCACACTTCACACAAGGACAAGACAGATCTCTCGAGATCTGCCCTGCTCTCCTGTAGCACGACGGCCGTCTAGGTCGAGAGCGCCCAAATGCAAGACCCGTCGGACGGATGTATGCCAGAGCCACGCTCACCTCTTTGGGTGCGACTTTTCGCCAATCTGTATCATCCTGTCATATCCATACGCTCAACATAATCTTATCATACAAATATGATCACGGTACGCACCTTCAAGACACCGCCCTTGATCATGACCTTCATCCGATCTGGTGGCACACCGGTGACCTGGTAGACCGCCTCCTTGAAGACGGCTGGTGGCTGGTCGGGATCGAGCTGGACGTCGTGCACCCTGCCGGCATGCTTGATCTTGACCGCGATGGGTGCCATGGTCGTCGGGTCGAAGAATGAGGAGGACGCGTAAGGTCCACTGGTGGGGTAGTGCACAGTAGACGCCCGCGCGCGTGAGATGACGCGTCGCGTGGGAATTTGCGAGCACATCCTAGATTAGCCGAGGACACGTCTCACAGGATTTCATCTCTTTCTGCTTCAACCGTTGGCATTTTGGGCCGTTTCTCGTTCTTGGATTCTTTTGTACGAATAACGGCGACGTCTGGCAGCATACAACCTACTTTTTCTTGCCACATAATTATCGGTCTCCGACATGCCTGCCGCGTCCAGGTCTCCTTCTCGCAAGCCCGAATCAAAGTCTGACCTAGCGGCTACTATAGAACAACTACGTGCCTCGAATGAAGAACTCCAGCGTCGGAAAGCAGACGCGGAAAAGGACCGTGACCTCTTTCGCGATCTCTACAACAAGGCCTCTGTACATGCTAGCGAAGTCGCGAAAGAGAACAACGAGCTCCTAGAGCGTGCCATGCTCGCTGAGGGCCAGGTACAGGATGGACTCGCCATGATGAAAGGAATGTACGAGGACTGCATACGCAAGCTCCAGGAAGAGGCGCAGCACTGGAAGGCCTTATATGAGGTTATTGCCACCCGGGATGCGAAGATGAATGATGAGATTCGTAGGAGAGCGGCTCTAGAACCGGTGCTGAGCGTCGAGAATAGACGATTGCGCGAAGAAATTGCGCTCCTTACGATGGATTCGGAGCCGGATGCCAAACCGGAGACGATGGAGACGGTCGTCGAGGTCTCGAAGGAAGTCACTGTGGTGCCTACGTCGGCAGAGTGCCAGGAGGCGTCCGTCTAATCTACCGCGTAAGAGGCGCTTTGTCTCGTAGCTCGTAATGTAGCGCTTGTCTTATATGTTTGACTTCTGCAGGACTACTGCTTCCGATAAATAGTATTTTCGTTCCTACGCAGGCGCAGAAGCTCAATCATTCCCAATTCCCAACATCTTACACGGTCCCAGTCTTCTCCTTCTTCTCCGCTATCGGCGGCATATACCATCACCGCTCATCTTCCGGCAGCCCCATGTCCTTCCACTCATCCTGCAGCTCCTCGAAGGACCGGCGTATGATCGCCTCACACTTCTCCGACCGCGGCGCAAACTCCACATCATACAGCTTCGGCACCGCAATGAACCCCGTCGTCCACGTCCCGTCCTCGTCCGCAAAGTCCGGCACACGCGGCTTGCCAGTGGCGGGGTCTGCCGGCGCGCGGAAGTCGACGCCCCAGAGCAGCCTCGCGCAGAGGATGAAGAGCGACGCTTCCGCGACGTCTTTTCCCCCGCAGAAGCGGCGTCCGAAGCCAAAAGCGTAGCTATGGATCGAGAGTTAGGGCCATCTAGGAGAGAACGAGCTACGAGACTAACTGAGCTCGTCCCTCGGGATCGGGCCCACCTGCGCGGCGGAGGGGTGGCCCGCCGAGATGGCGCTCGGGCATGAATTTCGTGGGGTCGGGATAGCGCACGGGGTCCATGTGGATCGCCCAGAGGTTCCCGATCACCGTCGCACCCTTCGGAATATGATATCCCTTATACTCGTCATCCTCGTCCGCGCGGTGCGGAACCCCTTCGAGTGAGCCACACATCAGCCCCGACCACATAGAAGACGGACATGCACACACCCATAATCACCGGCGGATGGCACCGCAACGTCTCCTGGATGCACGCAACCACATACGGCAGTCGCTCCTCGTCCTCAAACGCAGGCATGCGCTCCGCGCCCACCGCCGCGTCCACCTCCTCCCTTGCACGCTGCAGCGCGCCCGGGTTGCCGAGCATCGCGAGCACGAACGTCAGGAGCGCCGTCGCGGTCGTGTCCGCGCCCGCCTCGAGGAGCGAGCCCGCGGTGTACGCGAGCATCTTGTCACGCATCCACACGTCCCCCGCGAGGCCGCGCCCCGGCGCCTCCGCGTGCCCGCTCGCCGCCCGTCCGCGGAGGTATGTGTTCAGGAACGTGTCACGCACGGTCCCGCTGCGTAGTGCCGCCTTCTCTTCGTCGAGCAGCCCGCCGAAGAGGCCCATTTCCCTGCCGCGCCAAAGGGTCTCAGGCGGAGAGTATTTGGAGACAGGACGGTAGAGACGCACCATTCGTGCCTGCTCTTGGCCTCGACTCTCCAGGGGGACATCCAGTCGGGCAGCTTGCGGAGGAGCGGAACCACATCTGCTCTGTAGACGCGTCACAGAAGTTCCTTTGGACGACCTCGTACGGCGGCTCACAGATAGTTTCCCGGCTGCGCCATGCGGGTGAAGTTCGCGACCACGTCATATACCTTGTCCCTGTGCCACACATCAGCTCGAGGAGCCTACAGATATCGAATCGCACACATCTGGGGGTTGTCGACGATGCGGTTGACGCGCTTTCCGTACGTCACGTACATCGGAACACTTGTGCTCTGCGACGGCTCAGCATCTCGGACATGCTTTGCCGCGGCCTGCGTGCACTTACAAATCGTCGGATGAGATGGAACCAGTGGCCTTCCGGGACTTCGTGGGCCGATGAATCGTGTGCGGATGCCACGCTCGTCTCCTTGTCAATCTTCGCGCCGTGGCACATCAGATCATATATCGCAGTCCTTGACTCCATATCTTGGAATTCTCGGATCCTCTTTGCTGCAGCCGGACCAGCCGCAGCAGACATGGCTCTTCTCGCGATCTGCAGCGGGGCACGTTGTACATCGCGCAGTCAAGACACTCAGCACAACCCCATCCTGACAGAACGCGCGGACTCGCCTTCCATTCCCGCGCATACGGCATGAACAGCACGCGCTGCCCCTCGCTGAGGATCTCGTGCGCAACATGCGGCGCGACGCGCCCCGAGTACACCTTGCTGCGGCCCGTGAGCACGTCGTCCGCCGCCTGCGCGGTGTTCAGCACGACGACGTCCTGCAGGCCGAGCCGGAGGTAGAACACGTCGCCGTACTGCTGCGCCCAGCGGAGGAACTGTGCCGGCACCGTCAGATATGGCAGCACGGTGGGTGTCCGTTGTGCGCACCTGGGGATATGGCCGCGCGGGGTCGACCTGCAGGAGGTTGCCTAGGAGGGGGAGCCTGGGGGGACCGGGAGGCAGTTTGAGGGCTGATGACGAGCGCCTGCGAATGCCGACCCAGACACAGGCAATGGCTGCTATCAGCAGGAAGACATCGGTGATCGACAGGAGGGCCATGAAGGGCACGCTATGGAACTGCTCCTTCCTTCCGCGTACTGATATAGCTCATTGTGTTCCTGACATGCGACTGCCGCGGAAAGTGACATCGCGATGTCACTCGTTACGAAGGACTAGCTACTCCCCGCTGACTAGAACCGCCCAGATGAACAATATTTCCACGTATAGACGGCGACATGCCACGAATCCGTGGATTCCGTCAGCCTAGAAAGGCACTTCTAGCCAAGCGCCTAGCCTCATAGCTGTATATAGTGTTTGTCTTTGATCCAAGTTACTCCAAGGAACCGCCATAACGCCGTCGATGCCCGGTATCGGAACGAAGCTTGGAATCAGTGAGATTCCGCAATTGCAGATCCGACGAAGTCCCGATTTTCGATAACGATCAAGACCCTCGTCCTGCGGCTACACTCGTGCACTTATTTGCATCCCAAGCGTTCTCGTGCGTCATGCCAATGTTCTATCCAATTTCTCCGATCAATTACGGGATCATTCAAAGAGGCGTGTACAAGTACTGTACTGTTTAGACCAACAATGTATATGTAAACGTCCAACGAATCAGCGCTCATCTGGCAGCAAGCCCATATCCCTCCACTCATCCTGCAGCTCCTCGAAAGACCGGCGTATGATCGTCTCATACTTCTCTGACCTCGGCGCAAACTGCACATCAAACAACTTCGGCACCGCGATGAATCCTGTCGACCATGTCCCATCCTCGTCGGCGAAGTCTGGCACTCGTGGTTTACCGGTGACAGGGTCTGTTGGGGCGCGGAAGTCGACGCCCCAGAGCAGCCGCGCGCAGAGTATGAAGAGTGATCCTTCCGCGACATCCTTACCTCCGCAGAAGCGGCGCCCGAAGCCAAAGGCGTAGCTGTGGAGTCTGGTGTCAGGGCGATTTGGAGAGAGGAGCGCTGCGAAACTGACTGAGCTCGTCCCTCAAGATCCGGTCCGCCTGCACGACGCAAAGGTGGTCCACCGAGGTGGCGATCTGGAATGAATTTCGTGGGGTCTGGGTAACGCACGGGATTCATGTGGATCGCCCAGACATTCCCGATCACTGTCGCGCCCTTCGGAATACGATATCCCTTGTACTCGTCATCCTCGTCCGCTCGATGCGGCACACCTTCAAATGTTAGAAACATTACTCTGTGAAAGGAGCACGCGAGACGAAGACGCGCACCTGTAATGGCTGGTGGATGGCACCTCAGCGTCTCTTGAATGCACGCGACCACGTATGGAAGGTTCTCCTCGTCGTCAAATGTCGGCATTCGATCTGGGCCCACAATAGAGTCCACCTCTTCTCTCGCTCGTTGTAAAACGGGAGGATTGTTCAGCAGGGCTAGCACGAACGTCAGAACCGCTGCCGCCGTCGTGTCCGAGGCTGCCTCGAGGAGGGACCCCGCCGTGTATGCCAGCAACTTGTCTCGCATCCACGTATCCCCTGCGAGTCCGTTTCCGGGTGCCTCTGCGTGCCCAGCTGCAGAGCGTGCGCGAAGATATGTGTTGAGGAAGGTGTCGCGGACAGTTCCCTCGCTCAGTGCGACCTTCTCTTCGTCAAGGAGACCGCCGAAGAGGCTCATCTCCCTACCACGTCAAGAGATCTCAGACTACGAACCTGGCATATCGATGGAAACCCACCATTCGTGCATCCTCCTAGCCTCCACTCTCCATGGGGCCATCCAATCGGGGAGCTTCCGAAGGAGAGGGACCACATCTGCACTGTAGACGCATCACAGAAGCCCCATCAACCAATGAAACTGAGCGCTCACAGATAGTTGCCTGGTTGCGCTACACGAGTAACGTTTCCGACCACATCATATACCATATCCCTATGCTAGGCTTCAGCGAGAGTCGCAGTGCCACGAATGTGATGATTCGTACATCTGGGGATTGTCGACGATGCGGCTGATGCGCTTCCCATAGTTCACAAACATCGGTACAGTGGTACTCTGCGTGAGTCTCACGGATTAGGCTCCTTCCCCTGCATCTCCTGCTTATACTCACGAAGCGTCGAACAAGATGGAACCAGTGGCCTTCAGGGACCTCGCGACCAGGTGACGCTTGCGTGGATGAAGATCTTGGGCCCTCGTCGCCTTTTGCACTATGACACATGAGATCGTATATTGCAGTCCGAGACTCCATGTCTTGGAAAGGACGAATTTTCTTCGCTGCGGCGGGACCGGCCGCGGCGGACATAGCTCTTCTGGCAATCTGTAGTGGCATGGTCGAACGCTATCTGTCTTGGTAAGTAATAATCACATGGCAACACAACTCGCCTTCCATTCCCTTGCATGTGGCATGAACAGCACACGTTGACCATCGCTAAGGATATCCTGCGCGACATGGGGAGCGACTCGTCCAGAGTAGATCTTGCTGCGATCGGTGAGTAGATCGTCTGCGGCTTTCGCGGTGTTCAGGACAATGACGTCTTGCAGTCCCAGCCGAAGGTAGAAGACATCGCCATATTGTTGCGCCCAGCGTAGAAGCTGCGGAATTATCAGTCGGGCAACACACATGCTCACTAGGCGTACCTGGGGATACGATCTGAGAGGATCGACCTGCAAGAGATTTCCCAAGAACGGGAGTCCGGGAGGGCCGGGAGGCAGCTTGAGTGCCGGCGACGCGCTTCTGCTCCGGCCAATCCAGACGCAGGCGAGAGCTACTATCAATAAGAAGGCGTCGGTGGTCGACAAGAAGGCCATGTAGGGCGAACCTAGAGTCAGCGCTTTCTCCTACGTGTTGATATAGCCCACCGCGTACGTGACGCGCAGGGCCCTGCCAAGGTACCCGTGGACGCAAATGACAACTATGACCAGGCATACGGACCATACGGAGTTACTGAGGCCTATTAGAGGTCTTTCGCAGTTACTTTGGCGGCGAATTTGAAGCTCGGCTAATGCGCGCTATGCGCTCCGATTGGTCAGATCACAGTTTGCCCGCAGAGTTCAAAACTGCGAAAGACCTCTATAAATTGTAGTTTTGAGAATGCTATATGTGCTAGACAGGTACATCATTTATCTCGAGTTGACGTCGCATTAGCTCGGGAGCGTTTCTGTGTATAGGTGATGGCAATCCATCTTCCCATTAGGGGTCTTTCACAAACACTTGGGGGCTATACGTCTGACCACACCGGCCGCTCAGTGGGGCCGTTCCTCGTTCAAAGTCAAGCGAGACTCCACTTGATCTTGACTAAGTACAGCAATTTGACACCGTGCACCTTCTGGGGCTTAAGAAGGTGCTGCACGACCGTTCAGGTCCATGATATCATTAATGGTGTACGATTCCGAGATTCCAGTTCATAGCAGACGCAAAAAATACCTGGCTGATCTAGCTTTCTGACTGCCTTCACATCTCATTGCACCTAAGCCGCTTGTCAATCATGACATCTTCAAGGAACCGTGTCAGTCATGCAATCACAGTTAGAATTCAACGAGACGCGAAGGGTTCGGCATTTTTGTTGAACAGAATTCAACGAGGCGCGTTACGTTGTGATGGACTGAGCCTCTGCAGCAATATCGAGCTGTTGTGCGACGGAGACGGGCTCAGAGCAGGGGCTATGCACAAATTAGGTGGCGCCTTCGCCCAGCGCTCAAGAGCTCTATTGATCCCGTCTGTTCAAAGAGTGCTTCTAGCCAAGCGTCTAATCTCAGCTGACAGGGACGCTCGCTTTACTCCAAGGGGGAATCAATGCATCGTCAGTGTCAGCCTCCGGATGGAGCTCGGGTCACTGATATACCGATTTTTTGATTTGGTCAAGCCAACGCTTTCGACACTGGTCAGGATCTGCTTTGAAACGGCCGTACATCGGGTCTTTTCCTGTATACCACTGGGCACTCACTCAGATTGCATAACCGTTCTACCTCAATCTCTTCGTCAAGAATTCCTATCAGGATGATTCAAAGAAGCATTTACAAGTACATCGTTGGGATTTCCGCCTCCACTATCCATGGCAGTTTCCATTTGCTCCATCATGCAATCAGCGCTCGTCCCCCGGCAGACCTGTGTCCATCCACTCGTCCTGCAATTCTTCAAAAGATCTGCGTATGATCTCCTCGTGCTTCTTCGATCTGGGGGAGAAGCAGACTTCGAAGGGCCTCGGTACTGCGATGAACCCCTTCGACCATGTCGCATCCTCATCCCAAAAGGCGGGAACCCGTGCCTTGCCAGTAATCGGGTCCGATGGCGCATAGAAGTTGAGTCCCCAGAGCAGTCGCGAGCAGACAATGAAAAGAGACGCTTCTCCTACATCCTTGCCTGCGCAAAAGCGGCGCCCGAAACCGAAAGCGTATCTGCGAGACATTGAATCAGACTCTGACGCGGAACAAGTGCTTTTACCCTCACTGAACGCGACCTCGGGGATCTGGGCCACTTGTGCGTCGCGTTGATTGGCCTAGGAAGCGCTCGGGGTCGTATTCGGTCGGATTGGGATATTTCGTAGGGTCCATGTGAATTGCCCATAAATTCCCGATAACCGTCGCTCCTTTAGGAATGTGATATCCTTTGTATTCGTCATCCTCGTCCGCGCGGTGCGGGATACCTTCAGGAAACACTAGTCAGCCTTCAGAGGAAGACGAAGCTAGGCGAACGCACCCATAATGATAGGCGGGTGACACCGAAGCATTTCCTGAATGCAAGCGACCATATAAGGGAGGTGTTCCTCATCATCGAATGTAGGTATGCGCTCATTGCCCACAACGGAGTCGATCTCTTCGCGGGCGCGTTTTAAGACATGCGGGTAACTAAGCATCAGCAAAACAAATGTCAAGATTGCTGTTGCCGTTGTATCCGAGCCCGCCTCGAGAATCGTCCCGGCCGTGTAGGCCAGCATCGTGTCGCGCATCCACATGTCCGTTGTTACCCCGTTTCCAGGCGCTTCTGGATGGCCAGCTGCAGTGCGAGCGCGCAGATAGGTATTGAGGAAGCTGTCGCGCACAGCGCCACGACGCAGTATATCTTTCTCCTCTTCAAGGAGACCGCCGTACAATCCCAATTCCCTTCAAATATTATGCGGTGAGCGGTATACAGCTTGGAACACCGCACGACTGACCATTGATGTTTGCTTTTAGCTTCCTCCCTCCAGGATGCGAGGGAGTCGGGAAGCATTCGCAGGATTGGAACAACGTCCGCACTGCGTCTATCTTAGAGGATTGCCTAGCTCAGTACGAGGAGAGTGCTCACAAATAATTTCCTGGCTGTGCCATCCGAGTGAAGTTTCCGACTACATCATATACTTTACCTCTGTTCGAATTTATCAGCAAGTCAGCAACGACGTCAGTCCACTCTTCATGCGCCATACACTTGGGGGTTATTCACGGTGCGGTTGACACGCTTCCCGTACGTCACGTACATCGGTATGCTGGTGCTCTGTTTTTATGAAGACAGGTAAGAGAACATACTAATGAAGAGCTGGTTTTTACTCTCTTACATATCGCCTTATTAAATTGAACCAGTGACCCTCAGGTACATTGTCCAAAGAAGGAGGGTTCAAGGTCTCCACAGTTTTGTGGCTGTAATTCATGAGGTCGAATAGCGCCGTACGAGATTCTAGGTCCTGAAATAGGCGAATTTGCTTAGCTGCACCTGGACCGACGGTGTTGCTAATTGCCCGCCTCGAGATCTGCATATCATACGAACCGTTATGTCAGATACATTTGCTGATCAGCGGAGGCAATGAGGTTGACGCTTACCTTCCAGTCTCTTGCGTAGGGCATGAACACCATGCGTTGGCCATCGCTCAAGATGTCATGTGCGACATGGGGAGCGACACGCCCCGAATAAGTCTTGCTGCGATTGCTAAGCAGAGCATCGGCGGCTTCGGCAGTGTTCAGAACAACGACATCTTGCAAGCCCAAGCGTAAATAGTAGATCTCCCCATATTGCTGCGCCCAACGGAGGAACTACATAATCCCGGAAAATCATGAGTTATCTCCGACTATCAAACAGAGGTTAGATTGTATAGACGCGCCTGCGGGTACGGTCTGAGTGGATCGACCTGCAACAGGTTACCGATGAGAGGGAGTCCAGGAGGTCCAGGAGGGAGTTTACGACCAGACGACGAGGTCCGGAATCTCGCAATCAATACGCAAATCAATGCTAGACATGACAAAGCAATCGGAGAGATCCCTGAGAAGGTCATGAAGGACAGGCTAGAGAGATCTGAGGGGGAACAGCTGCTTACCCCCATAACACTTAAGTCCTGATATATGTGTTGATAGCGCCTACTTGCTGAGCGACTTTAGTATGATCTCTTCCTCCTTGAATCTCCTCGGCACTATGGAATCTTCCTGAATCTCACGTGTTGACGTGAACCTCAAAGGAAGGAGGGCCTTTCCCTAGACTGAACTCAAAGCTAAAGCGCTGACTTCTCAAGCGGCTACTCACTGTACAATGCGGTCTCACCCGTATCTATCGAATATACGCAGTGAGTGCCGCCGAGATCGAACGGGCCTGCTCAAATTTCGCTTTTGCTCATACGTGGAGATGGGCTTTGAGAGCTGTGATAGAAGCGCCTTAGTTGCATGACCTCATGAGGATCAAAGATCAGTTTCTCCGAATTCAAGACGAAATAATACTAGGTAGATCCATCAAACAAACCGAACATAGATGAAGTAGATACCCGCTGTATGGCGCTTCCCAAATCTACAATCCGAAGTTGAGAAGTTCCATCTAAGCATTCTCCAATCTCTTCTTCGTGTGTGTTAGCTCTTCTCAAAGTGCGATAACGCTCGGATCTTCAGAGATATGTGCTTGGCTCCGTGCTGTAGAATTCTCCTTCCCGATTCCGAGCTTCCCAATGAGATACAGTTATAATGCCTCCGCAACACCATAGAGAAATGTATGGTCAATTGATAGCGGGACATAGTCAACCACGCGCTACATAAGGGTCATTGATCAGCTTCTCTCGGCACTTCGCGGAAGATAGCGACGAACCTTATACGCTATGTGGAAATATCCTCTTACTTCCGCCATGACCTGAAGTTCATCATCGTACTCGTCCCTAGGATTCAGCTTGGGCAAATCCTCAGGTTTGATGTGGTATCCCAGTGACATCAGCGCAGCGATTGTAGCGGACTGCTGGCGGTTGTATTCCGTGCTTCCTGGACCGATGGTTTGTTACTGGGATCAGTGAAGAATCTGGGTGGTGTAGTGTGAGTGAATCTCTTCTGACTAGAGTCGTTCCATCCATTGATCAACTTCGAAGTTAGAGAAGGCGAAGACACCGTCTGTCCTATTGGCGCGCGGCCACCGAATGCTAACGGTGACGTGCACGTACCTGCAGCAGGAGGGGTGCTAGTGGTCATGTTCGAGGGCTTCAAAGACTGGACATCCTTCGCTGGTAGGGGCTGCCCAAGCAAGGTCCCTGTTGCAACAGACGATTCATTACCCGGGGAGGACGTCCCAGCCACCTGGATGGAGGAGGTATCTGCCAGTCTGTTAGGCACATCGAAAACGAACGAGGTCCAGGATGATGTCTCGCTTGAAGAAGTGTAAGGAGGTGGCTGGAGATCTGACGCGGAAACCACGTGTGGCGACTGAGAATTCGAAGCAGGAGCCTTTGGGAATTGTGTAGAAGTCACAGGCGTCAGCAGAGTGCCAGTCGGTGGAGGAACGGAAGCCGCGAAGGCACTGCGTATTTTGAACGCAAGAATGCATTCGTCAAATCCGTGTTTCCATCACTTAACAGGTGACGTCACTCACAGTTGGGCTGGCTCGGCGTACTGGAAACCGGGACATCCGCTTGGTCCTGCTCTGTCTTGACCAGAGTAGCCTTGCCCGTACGGACCCCCCACCCCCCAATACCTTGCCAGATATACAGCTGTTCCGTCCGCCAAATACTGATTGTTCTGCGTGAAAGCGTGTCGATGATATCCATGGTGGTACGAACGCAGTCTTTGTAGACATCCTCGAAACAGGCACGACTTCTTACCCCCCACTTGCTCTGCGATCCCTTGATAAGCCCCACTTTAACTGGTACTCTTTGTTGTTCGGTAATTCGCGGGTAATAGATCTGGCGAGACAGGTTCAAACTTTGAGTCGATTCGAGCTATCATAACATACCTCTGAATGTGACGTCTAATGTCTCGCAGTGATACGAACTTTGACATATCGATAGCTGACGAGTCATTAGCAATTGTCTCGTCGTCATTGCATTCCGAGTCGCTGTCGTCATTGCATTCCGAGCGCTGTCGTCAAGATCGTCCCGGAAAACGCCTATCGATTCAGCATTGGATTCTTCGGCTGACGGATAAGGCATGAAAAGGGATACTATTGAGCGGATTGCCCGCTTGTAGTATGTGGTATATGTTCGCCTGTTCTTCCGCACGAGATCTGAAGTTCGTGGACCACGTTGAACATACCCGCGAACCTCGTCACAAAACGCAGAAACGAGGCTTAGCACGAGTGTAGACGGCTCTGTAGTCACGGGGGAGGCAATATTTCGAGCTGAGTGTTGCAGTTTCGCATTTGAGTTGCCACTTGATCCTGAAATCCAGGCAACCTTCAATAAAGATGAATTTCCTCAGTTGACGCATTGACGAGCAAACAAAGTATGGAATTTGCATTCACACGTCATCGATTATACGAGTCAGAAGCTTGCTGAGACTCTTGACAAGACTTCCGGTCACGAAACGCTCCTTGTACATGGAGGTAGACCACGGAGGCGTACTGGAGAAGAATTCCGTCGAGGTCGCGCGGGCCTCAGATGCGGTAACGCCAGATGCACGCTCTTCATCGTCTGGGTGGCGTGTGCAGAAGTACCCGTGGGTCAAGGGATGGCGACAGCCTTCGATCACGTCCAGCCATAGCTCCCGCAAGTTCGTTGATCCTGGAGCCAGTGTGTCTGACTTTGTCAGCACCCCTGAAAGGAGCGTCAGTGGTAACTCAAAGAGCTCGTATCTGAGGCTAACCGATGGTGCGACACCCCGAAGAATCTTCCTTTTGGCCAACTGTGCGGCTTTCTGATTCTCGATATCATCTAGACGCAGACAAATCAAAGGGTATCCATCGTCAGGAGAACATGAAACCGACCACTCATGGGCAATGCTACCAGGATCAAACAAGTTCCCTTGATGTGCGAGCGAACAAGGTCTTCAACCAACTTCACGACCTCAGGATCGGCGTTTTGTAGGATACCTGTGGCAGTCAGTGTGTGCGCATTGATCATACCACAATATAATACCTACCAGGAATGTCAATAAAAGACAAATCTGTCAGCTCCAGGCCCACCAAATCAGCAGACGACATTCTTCGAAAATAGGAGCGAGTCCTTATCGGGAATGCACTGCACCCGAAGTTCCTCCATGCTCGAATCAAGGAATCGAGCCGACGTCACTGGGGGATTCAGGACGGCTGCCTGAGCGCGACGCAGAAAGAGTTCCACGTCGTTCTTACTCGTGATCCGGCCGCTGAAGGGTACATCTTTAATCTCGTCATTCCGCATGCCGTTGACCCCGTACTCCCACCGTATCGAAATCTGGCAGCTCCATGCATCATTGGATGAGAAAAGACGCAGCTCCATTGGGCAGCGCGTGCACGTTCCGGCAGCTCTAGGGCCGGTAATGTACAAGACGAGAACCTGGAAGTAAAAATTGAGCGTCAATCGTGTGCAGAAAACTCACGCCGGATATTGCCTGAACAAGACTTGACTTCCCCGCACTTTGATTCCCAATGACGACTGTCCGTGGAAGGTCAAGACCAGTTTGCGCGCTTGTATCGCGATGTCAGCTAATCGTCTAGCTAAGCCTCACGAGACGTCACTCACTCCATGGCACGCAATTGCTTGATGAGTGCGAGCAATTCTTTCCGTCTCGCCGCATAGTCGCTTTCAAAGGATCCTAGGACAACGTTTGGGACCATGATTGCTCGACAATCTAGGGACACATCCAATACTGGCTGATTGGCTGTGCTTCTACTAATATAGTACTGAAGCTAGTTGTGAGGAAGCCGCGAGCGTAGTTGGTAGGAATTGTGAAAAATATTCGAGCAGACGAATTCGGGTTCTTGGGCAAGTGCTGACAGTAGGTAGTGGGATGAGAGTAAGTTGAGAGTGGTCCTGGAGCCTCTGCCACAACCTATATAAATGCAGGGCGCCTGTTCAATGCGCATAACCCACTTGGTATAGTCGTCTCCATCGTGAGAACTTAGAAGTGCAGCATACACTCTGTATGACCACCTCCACTCTGACTGAGGCGCATCAGAGTACAGCTACCTCCACTCTGAGACGCGCATCAATCACTTGGTGCAAGAAAGGTCACCCACGGCATCTGTTTTTATCTTTTTTGGAGCGAGGAAACGTAAGGCAGTCACTGGAAGTCCTGCATCTCGTGCTGTCCCAAACGTGTGCCTGACAGTTGTTCGCGCCGCTGCTGAAGGACTGCTCCGCGCAGTCTGCGTCTAGTGGGCTCCGAGAATCATAGTGCTCCATTGCACGAAGCACGAATGATCGTTGCTGCTCTGACGAATTGGAGCTGAAACGCGCCTGGAGGCTACACATCGGAGACGCTACATCCAGTATGTGCATCAGAGATGCGGCTGTAGAGTCACCATCCACGATAGAGAGATACATCCCAGTGCAGGTTCGATGTCGGAGGAAGGAGCCTAGTTTGCCAGCGTGTCCCCAATTCAGAAGAGGCCATCGTCAAAGGGTCAAGGAAGATTTGGGTTAGTCAACGTTTTAGCTCTCACGAGCACGTGAGGCGAGAATCTGGTAAGGACAGCTCGAGGCGTTTGGCACAGCCTCGTCTTCGCGTTCATATCTCACTGAACAGCTCCATCGTCTCATCGGCCGTTCTCATCCAGACAATTACCTGCATGTCGCTCATTCAACAAAGTCAGGCCTTTGAAAATCTCAGGCTGCCGCTGGAGGTCTTGTATCTCATCATCGATGAAGTCGACGACGTGGCGACCCTCCTTACTTGCAAACTGACATGTAGTTCCTTCAGAGCTGCAGCCGCTAATTCATTGCTACGTTATTCTCGTCAGTCTATATCTGTGAAAGATGACTTCGAAGTACTGCATGAGCGGCTGGGTCGTGATCCTTTATTCTCTCATCACGTTGAAGATGTATCCCTCCGTAGTTCCGCCCTGTTGACTGAGTTCATATATGAATTTGCTGGGAAATTTGATAATCTGCAATATCTAGATGTATGGTCACACCCGGACCTCTCATCCCCTCCGCTAATTCTTCGACCACTGACCTTCATGGCTTGGTCTCATTTCAAATCCCTTACTCGTTTATCGCTCAATAACGTCAAGTTCTGGAGCTTCAAAGACTTCGCGCGTTTTATCTCTACGATTTCAAACCTATTGGATCTGGAGCTAAGCTGGGTATATTGGACCATAGATGGAGAGCGGAGTTTAGAGAGGGATCACGTCAATGTAGTTAAGCACCTGCGTTATGCAGATTGCGGATAAAAATTTGAGACACTACAAGTATTTACTCAGTGCACCTAGGCTGTCGCAGACTTTGGAAGAGATAGATATCAAGTCCGCAGAGTCTGAGCTCGCTGGATTCATCACTTCCTTCGACCATCCCAGTATCGCACACCTCAACCTGACATCTTTGAGCTTCACTCTACGAGCCGCAAGGCTCGTCTATGTCCCGAAAAAGTAAAGCTGAGATTTTGCTGATGCACAGACACGAGTGAATGTAAGGTGTGTAAATTGCCGCGGCCGCATGCGGAATCCTGCCGGCTGAAAACCCCTCAATCTTCTTCGCGAAAGTCTCTGAATTCTTCAGGGCATCCCAATGGTTTGCGACATGCATTTTCTTAGGTGATGACCCCGGCGACGAAGAAAGGGTAATTTTGAGGAGCAGCGCACACGTTTGTGTCCTCGCGCTAAATATGCGTAATATGCGTATCTGCCACGCGCCGCTGGAGTGACCCAAAGCGACCTTCGCAGAACACAGGTCATGGGGCACGCTCCGGACACATCTCGTACTCATATTTATAGTGACGTGTTACATTGCGTTGCAAACCAGTGACGCTCCTAAGCTGCCATTGTGTCACTCCGCTGGAACGTATCGTCCAGATGCAGAGTTTGAACGACAGTCGTCGTTTCACCTTCGCAATATTTCAACCATACATAGTTCCTACCACACACGCTGACAACTATTCTCTGCCCTACTCGGGAGCTAATATTCAGGGCCAGTCCATATGAACTGTCGTTGATCCCGCGCATCGTTAGACCTGGTTCATCGACATCCTTCGGAAGATTTCCTTAACAACCTCTCCAGCGTGCGGAATTTTACCATCCGTGAACTCATCGATTCTTTGTGAGACAGACTCGGAATCCTTCAAGGCATCCCAGAGTTGCGTAAGTATGCCAATCTCCATTTCTCACACCTCGTCATACCTGTGTATCCGTGTTCGCCGCCGAACACGATGACAAATAAATAGGGGTGAATATAGCGTGAGTTCAAATAAGAGAACACAGTATCTTCCACATACGACGTATGTCTATCCTTCGTCGCCTCTGAACTAACTTTGTCGCGCTCTACGCTTTGACTCTTGCATTGTCGCTTCGGCTTACGATCCTCCTCCTCGTCAACGCCCTCCTCGAAGTCACTATCTGGATCAGTGTATGAGGCACGTACATCAGTAATGGTCTGAGACAAAAGGGCTTCAGAAGCCTCTTGAATGTCTGCTCTCTCGAAGACTTGCAGATAGAAACGCCAATCAGTACTTGATAAATATATATGAATGTCCACTCATCCGATGAATCAACCCATGATTCGGCCACGGCCAAACTAACCACATATGTTCGTCTGCGTGTCAGCCGCCCAGACGATGTGCGATGAGAGAATGCGGTGAATCGCGTGGCATAAGGTGGTTTCTCGTTTAGTATAGACCGATAGATATGATTAGTGCCAGGCACGTCCTTGGGTGACGGTCCCGGTGACGAAGAAATGGTGAATTTCAGAAGCAGTTTGTCTTCGAAGCGCAAGTCCACAAGTTCGTCCCAGTTGCGCAGTCGGGAAATTATGTCGACTGTCTGGCGATACTGATTTTCAGGCTTGAGAATGAGGTCGGCGTGGCTGAACTGTTCAGCATTGTCCGAAGAAGAACCGGAGATGCTGAGATACAGAAGTCGGCCAGTATGTCGGCCAGTATGGACACGAAAATCCAGTGCAATGTTCACGAGCAATATCATATCCTGGTCATCTGCTGCCTCCGATAAGGAGATTTCCATTGAACATGTGATGTCCGTGTCCCGGGAGCTGTCTTGGTAGCCAGCACGCTTCAACATATTGCCGACATTGTTGAGCTTCAGCTCCAGCGATGCTTGCAGCTCGTGCCAGACGCTGCCGGTTTTTCTGTCAATCATGGTAGAATACAGACTACATGGAGGTCCATGCAAACCAGATAGCTAGTGAGCGACGAGAGGTGCCCAGATCTTGCGCCAAAGGTGGTAGAGTAAGCATACGAGGAGGCCACAAGGCGTGAGCAGGTTAAACAGAATTGTGCGAGTGCCATTGCCGTCGTACATCATAGGGCAGCTACTGGAATGAGATGGTATAATTGACGCCATGACGGTCAGACTTCTTATACAACAACAATTATATTGAAGCCATTGCAGTAGGTCGCTGGTGCAAGGATGCACAGTTCGCACCATCAAATAGACTGTTGCCTATACATGGACAAATTGGTCAACGACATCCTGAAAGCTCCCGTGTCGCCCAGCCCTGGCACGGCAGAACGAAATTGCGAGGCTCCGAGCTAGTCGTAGGAGACTACGCTAGCCTCCGCCGCTTGTTTATCAGCTGAGCATCTCCGAGCAGACCCCATAGCAACGACTTGGTGTGGTCGCTGCCATTGTCGTAGATCTGACGCAGCTTTTCAGTGAAGCCCTGTTGCTTTTTCAATTGCTCCCACAGATCCGACAGGACGCCCATCTCCATATCCTCGACTTCTTTGTATCTACAGTGTATGAGACGTGAGGTTCATGTCCGCGCCACAGTAGGTAAGCATACACACTGGGACGTGAATGGACTGAAGACTTCTACGAGGATATTGTTGACTGTCAGCCTGGACTCGAGATGTTCGAGACAACGGTTCTGCAAGTGGGGTATTCCAGCCTAGCAAGCATAAGCGATTATTTGAGTATGCCGCTCAGGTTGCAGTGTTGCTCACCTTGAAAGCGAGGCGGTACATCGACTTGCACGAGCAGGGTCGCGGTGCATCGAGGTTCTTCTCTGTGAACTGCTTAATGAACTCATCCCTGGCTGCCCCTTCGCTCTTCAACGGGGCAAACACAAGCTCTCCACAGTATAGATAGAAGAGGAAAGCCTCCCATCTGAGCGATACGAGGGTGATACATGTTAGCATGGACATTGAGGTACCAGGGCCTGCTGTAGAACATACACGTGCGACGAAACCATCTGGACGACGAAGGTCGATTCTTCATTACCGTCCTTGCTCTCTAGGCTTTGGCTCTTCCGTGGCTTTTTCGACTTGCGATCTTCCTCCTCAGGCTCGGCATCCTCTTCAAAGTCGCTGTCTTGATCGGTGTACGAGGCACGTGCGTCCGTCACCGCCTGAGACAAGGCTCCGGTAACAATTTTTATGTCTACGCTGTCAAAACCTTGAAAACGAGACAAATCAGTGTCGGACAGACATGTATGGAACCTCGCCCACTTGACAGATTAACCCGTGACTCAATTACGCCCGCGCTAGGCACGTATGAACGTCCGCGAGTCAGCCGTCCAGACGGCGTACGATGAGAGAACGCAGTGAAACGCATGGGCTCGGATGATTGTTCGTTCAATATGGTCCGGTAGATATGGTCCTTGACCGGGGCATCCTTGGGCGATGGATCCGGCGATGAAGAGATGGTGATCTTGAATATCATCGCGTCTTCGGTTTGCAAGCTCGCGAACTTCTCCAAGTGGATGTTCCGGGAAAGGAGGTTGACTGTCCTGCGATAGTTATTGACAGGCTCTGCGACCAAGTTGACGTATCTGAAATATTCAACGTTGCCCAGAGAGTAGCCGGAGAAGTCAAGGTAGAGCCGTTGACCAGTGCCGAAAAGAGGATCCAGCAGGAAGTTCACGGCCAGCATCATATCTTGATTGTCTGGCGTCTTGAATGAGAAAAATTCGAACACGGATCCTGTCTCCGCGATCCGGACAACGTCTCTGTAGGCAGCCCGCTTCAGCATGTTGCCGACATGATTGAGTTTTAGCTCCAGGGACGCCTGCAACTCGCGCTTGATGCTAACGGAAACGTTTTCTATCATTAACGGCGAGGGTCGCGATACGATGAAGCACAAGCGTGCAAGGGTAGGTGAAGGCCTGATGATAGTGCGAGAACAAGAACTGTGGTGCCGTGACAACTTCTTTGCTATCCGGCGCGTCGACGCGTCGCGCTTGCGGCAAACACCTTCCGCCGTTACGCGAGTACGCGTAATTTCACCTTGTATGCATTGCAACACCTTTTCGCTCCAGCAGGAGCATCTAAGTACGATACAGTGCCAGAGACAACTTCAAGGAGCTGCGTAATGAGGCACGCATATGACACGTGCTCCCGTCACTCCCCAGAAATGTAGGCTATGATACAGTTTTACGATGTCTACAGCAACCCACTACAGTTTACGCCACCGCGCCGCTCAGCTCTTTGACCTCATCTGCCATCATCCCCCAGCGGTCCGCGAGCTTCTCGTCCCCGCCCTCCTTCGCCGCCTGGTCCTGGATGAATTGCCGGAGCTCGCGCTTCTGGTTCTCGGGTAGCCGACCCTGGCACGAAGTGAGATATGTATGCAGGGACCTAGAGCCATACGACATCAGCCAAGACCGAGTTAAAAACACGCGCACGGGTACGCACCTGATGGCCTTCTCCTCAAAGTCAGCATCGCCCTCCTGCTCGCCGTCGGGGCCGTGCGGCGTGGGCGACGTCAGGGACGAGATCATGGCATCGGCAATACCGTGCGCCTCGAACGCCTTGGCCGTCGCAGGGGACGTGACGAACGACGAAGGGTCAGACAGCATGGATGCGTGCGAGTTCGGGTGCACCGTCGGGCTGGCGGCGGGCTGCTCCGTCGTCTCGGAGTGCAGCGTGGGGCCGGACAGCTGAGCCTCCCCAGCAGAGTCTACGCCATAAGATGGCGCGAGGAGCGAGTTGAAGAGGAAGGCGGTCTTGCGGCGGACGGAGATGTCCGAATCTAGGAGAAGAATTTTGTCAGGTCGAGGGTTAAGAAGTGTAAAGAATCTGAGTTACCTTCGAGTGCGGCTTTAAGTGTCTCCCACCCGCCTGCCTCCTCCAGTTGCCGGACGGCTGCAGCACTGTGCTTCAGCACGCTTGACAGGGCATAGACTGCTTTCGACCGGGTTTTTGCTGACCTGACGGATGGCGACAGGAAGGACAGGAGGGTGGAGACGGGAGAGAAGGAAAGGTACTGTGCATGGATTGAGTAAAGCGGGCGATGAAGAAAATGAGGACGGCTCACGTGGAACTGCGCGGCTGGGTTATTCTGCACAGCGGTACCAATGATCCATAGTGTTTGTGTCTTAATGTCATCCGTGGAGGAGGGAGACGTGAGCAAGGCCTGCAGAGGCTCCCACATCTGGAGCTTCTCCATGTCTGTCCGCTCAGTCACTCCCGAACAAATTATGAAGCGAGCTGCTCACTGTTCGCATTATCGATATGCTCAATCAACTACGAGAACGTGAGCCACTTTCCTCAATACATGGGGTAACGACGTACCATCTCGAAGTCGTCCAGCGCCTGTATCCGCTCATCCTCTCTCCTCTTCTCGTCGACGGCGACAGCCAGTGCTTCCTTCATCAACTCCGAATCCGGCCGTCCCAGGATGGCATCCAGGATGCCTGGGTCGAGATCCTTGTTCTGCGCTGGACCATTGTTAGGCTGAGGGTTGTTGTCCGTGGAATTCTGGATACTCCAGCGCAAGAGGTTTTCCATGGTGTCCAGTCCAAGAGTGAAAGGCTACAAAATCCTGGCGATACAAAGTGTCCCTTTAGAGATACAGACAGACGAACAACCTTTTGTATGGGTGTTCGATTGTGTATAGTATATTGCAGAAGCTGCTCGAAGATGCGACAAGACTCGAGTCTCAGCCACAGGCGCGACGGATGCCGTCTCGTGCCGTCGTCCCTTGAAGCGGAGGTTGAACCTTGCTTTCAAAAGGCTGTCGCGTTTTCTTCAGCCGCATCGTGTGCGTGTCTTTGACCTTCTGCTCATGACACGCTGGTCATTTCGTAGCCATTGGTGAGTGCTCATTTCATTCTGTGTTGTTGTGATGATACATCATACCATTTTCTGTCCGAATCCCACTTGTGGACAACAATATCCATCTAGTTTCAGCCTTGGCTGATTCTTCTCCTTTTACGCGTTCTTGGTTTGTGTAGAAAGCTGATATGAATCCTCTTAGATTCCTTCCTGTTATTGATGATTGTGAGATCATACGAGATGTCTGCATTGGGTGAGTACCACTTGTATTTCGTGCGGGTTTTGCGGGGGTTTTTTGCGGATGAAATTCTTTCGATGGGCGGACACGAATGCCCTCGGCCTACACCAAAGTCTCCTCGTGTACAATTGGAGATGGGTTCGAGTGCTTGTTGAGATGCATCGAGTAACTGACTTTTTGCGCGTTGTTTTCACTTGTCCCCTCGCCGCGCTTTGTGAATGATCGCTGACCGTCACTCTTTCTTTAGCTTTGCGTGTGGTGCTGTGAAAAGCCAAGCATGTGTATCTGTATTGTCTCCTGTACTTCCATACCTAGTTCGAAAATACATTGTAACTTTTTGTGACACTTTCGTCATCTTGGGGGAGTTATGAAGACGGTGCGTCATCAAATTGATGCCGGACACATTAATAGCACCCGTGTGCACGCGCCATTCTGGCGACAACAGGCGACAGCCTTCTAGTTGCTCTGAACTGGCTCATCAGCCTCTGCAGACCTTATGACCATTGCATGACCATATCCTGCCAGTTCACCGCAATGCCCCGTCCATAGACTGTGTATTTGACTACCTCCTTCTGATCCACCACCTCTGAAGCGCCACAGCAGACGATGAGCGTTCAACAAAAAGTACAGGCAGTGCTCTCGCCGTGGACAAGAATAGGCCTGAGCGGAGGAAGAGCGTCCAGGGACTCTCACGACGCCTCACGAGAAGCGAGCGAAGACGAAGAGACTGGACGGCGTCCACTTCTACAGGTGACTCCAGGTGCACCGTACTCGTATGGGGCAACAGCGGGCACAACACCCGGGCCATCGGGTACACGGACGAGCCCGGAGCGATACCGACGAAACAGCTTGCTGAGGAGGGTCCCGGAGGAGGACAGCCTGGTGGATGTGGAGATCACCAGACAGTTCGAAGGGGACGATGGGGTCGGGGATGAAGACGAGACGTGGGTAGCGGGCGAGCGGATGTTGTCTGAACGTACGTTTGTTGTCGCCAGCTCTCTAAATGACGACTCTAGCTTCTCTGCAGGGGAGTACAGACGCAAAATATTGTTGTATACGTTCGTGCCATTGAGCTCCCTGCTGGTCTTCCTCGGTCTCGCTATACTTCACCTTCTCATCTGGAGGAAAGAATACCATGGGCCTCCGCCCTCTGAGCCCAGATACTTTCCCTCCCCTCTTCCCGAGCTGCTCGTCTCCGCATCCTTCTGGTCGCTCTCACATCTTTTGCGCGTCCCCCTTTTCAACCTTGTGTCCACGCTGGTCCTGTCGCCCTTCTTCACGCCGCTGCTCTTCAATGCCACATACGTGCTACTGAGCGAGCTGCTCCGTCTCTCCACCCTACCCGTTCTCCGCGTGCGTCACCAGATGGAGTTCCCGCTCCCTACGTGGCAGGACCCTGCCTTCCACACCGTCTGGTGGCTCGCGCTCGGGTGGGCGCTCGCAGAAGCCGTCGTCGGGATTGCCCAGGGCTACGAGCAAATCGCTCTCTACCGCGGCACAACGTCCGTGGACGGGACTGCTGAGATCCTGGGCCGTTGGAGAGAGGAAGATTCAGGGAGCAGCAACAATGGGAGCAGGATCCGGAAAGACGGCAGGTTCTCCACGGAAAGTCTCCCGCTGAGTCCGTGCAACGGCCCTGCGGTCGACGAGCCGTCTCCGACTTTATTAAATGGCCAGAGCGACCGCAAAGCCAGGAGAGCGCAATTGCTGGAGGAGGCCGTACGGACGGCCGTCGAACGCGACCTCGAGCGGCTTGTCAATCTCAAGGAACGCGAGGAGCTCGAGGAGATTTACGGGATTCCCGTCGTCGTAAGTGCCCCATCAAAATGCATGAGCGTGCTTGCTGAGCCCCGCCACAGGACATTCCTGTCTTCGTGTCCTGCCTGCAGCGTATCGACTCTTTCATCCTTTCGCTCGGCCTCACGCTTATCGTATCTGCGGCATACCTTCGGTCGGCCCTCGCCTTCCCCAACGTCAATCTACTACCCATCTACACGAACCGCGCCTTCGCGATCGCGTTCCCGCTGGTCTTGCTTCTGCGTCTCTTCCTCGCGCTGCTACATACCCCACCGATCCTGACGCGCATAGGAGTGCACACCACCGCGTACATCGGGTTGCTTGTGGGTCTTGGCAGCGTGTTTGCCGGACTCGGCCTCTGGGGGGCACTGTCGTAATTAGGAGTCGGGCTCAGTTGGTTCTTGGTCATCGCATATTTGCTGATATCTGCTGTCGGGCTCACGTGTACCCATACTCGGAGGAATACTTATACCAGGATTCTCGGAATGATTGTGCAGTGTACATCATATGTAGATCGCGTTTGGCACTAATGCAGCGATCGAATTTTGTTTCGCTTCGAGTCGACGTGCCACGCGCCTAACTGGTCAACACTGTCGAAAACACATCTGGCAGGCCCAATCCGCTTCTCATCAAACTCGATAAACGTGTCATTGACATCACAAAACATCTCGCGGGTGTTGGTGAGGCTATGCCACACATTTTCCTGTTCGGGCGAGCTACCGCTTTGCGGCGGCGGGTACCCAACATGGTCAAGTGCCGGGAGTTCATTGACATGCCAGTTTCCGGGCAGTGCAGCCACGCCCGCGAAGCTTTCTGATGACGCTTGGTCCTCGACTTCGATCTCCTTCATAAGCCGGCCTATGCGCTGGGATTGCTCTCCTCTCCTCCCGCACGCCGATGGCAGCGCTCTACCTCCACCACGCGCTGTTCTCCACCGAGCCCTCTCTACCACCGTCGCTTGTCCTCCGCGCCCCGAGTCGAGCAGGGCACCACGAACGACAACTGTCGAATATCACCACTGTCACTTCTATTTCTGACAACACTCACCCGACCGAATCACTTTTGCATGGCTCAGGCTCGACAGTCTATCTGGACCTCCTTGCGAGACAGCCGTCGCATCCGAATGAGCGTTTGCGCGCGGCCTTGGACGGCTTGGACCTCCATGGCGACCCAATAACACCCCGCGAGTACAGATCGCGCTGGGAGCACACCATCCGCAAGAGGCTGCGTACACTGCGATGGACGTCCCGGGCCCTGCGCGCGGTGGCGGGCGCATGGGCCGTCATCAACACCATTCGGTATTTCCTCGCAGTGGCGCTTTACACCTCGCGCACACGGCGAATTGTCGCAGTGGCACTCGGGACGGGCACGGCACTTTCGCTCGCTCTCGAGCTTGCATCCCTCCTCGTAGCAGCGGGCACGCCGCCCTTTGGGCAGCGTGCACCCAACGCCCTGCACATTATCGTGCAATGTACGGTGGGCTACCTTGCGTCTATCCTGCTCTTCGGACCAGCCGCTGTGAACTTTGCACTGGTCTTCGCGTGGCGCCACACAACAGACCGCGTCAATACCCTGCAGGGCCGATGTCAATGGGACATCGACGTGGTGTGGTCTGGTGAAGGCGAACAGTGCGGCGGTGCGCCGCCATGGGGCTTCTGGCTCGCCGGGGCGCTCGTCCGCCTTCTCCTGACCCTTGCCGTCTTAGTACGTTCCAATTGACATCGGCCCCGGGATGTGGCATTCGCTGATACGTCCCCAGGTCGCACATCACGTCGCATCGCACAAGTACGCCACCACACGCCAGCCCGTCCGCCACAAACGCACTCGCTCAGGCCGTTCAGAGCCATCAGCCACCGAACCAAACACGGCCGGAAGCCGCACGATGGCCGCCTCCGCAGTCCTTCCTGTTTCCATATCCTTTGAGTCAACCAATCCAACATCCACCGACGGCCGCTGTAAAGCCCAGAGCACACCCAGGTCCTTGCGCAAGGGACGCACGCTGTGGAGCACGCGGTCGCGTCTCGCGTCACCAGGCACATCCCAAGATGCAGGCCCTTCTGCCCCCGCAAGGAACCATAGCAACTTCACCTCAACCAGCGTCACCGGTGAAGAGAACGATTCTTCCGGTTCTTCTGATGAAGATGGAGATACCGCGACGTCACGGTATGGACGCGAACTGCGGCGGCTGCCGGGCGCGTACGCTACCCCGCCGCCGCCGGCCTCGTTCCCGCTGCAGACACAAGACGCACACGACGCGCGCGACCTGAACAACTTCGCCAGCCACTTCCGCGCGCTCGTGCTGCAGTTCTCGCGCGAGACAGATGCAGCGCGATTGAACCCCGACCGCACCACGACTGAGAGCAATGAAGAGGACGAGGGAGATGCGCACGTACCCGTGCTGGGCCGAACCGTGCACCGGATGCCGACAATCGAGTCGCTCGGGTCCCGCGAGGTCCTGAGTCCCGCGACATCGTCGCGCGCGAACACGGATGCACAAAGCATGAGCTCGCCGGGGCGCAGCCGCGCGGGGAGCTGGGTTGCTGCGACTGCGCTCGGTGCGAAGAGAGAGGGCGAGACTTGGACAGGCGAGATCGCCGATAGTCCGGTTACGGGGGTTGCCCCGTGGTCAGGGCCTGGCTCGTGGGGATCGCATAGTTGAGTCCTGGAACAATTTTGCCTGATGTAGGTTATGCGAGGCCAAGACTTGTTGAAATTCATGGAGGCGTGAGGTTGCGGAACTTCGGCCGAGCTGTCATTATCTAATCTCCTTGAACTGCTGTACTTTACAACCCACAGGACATGGATACTGTACCTGTCACTTATGTGCGTATTATACTGTAGTGCCCTCTCCCTGGACGGACAATGTTGCCGGGGTGTTGTAGGTCCGATGTAGTTTTGTAGCATAAGAACACTCCTAGTATCATGTAGAAATGTCTATAGAAAGACCAGCACATGGATCTGCCTGCGCAAACGTTTGGTGAGTCGACGTGCTTACGCGAGGGTATGTAGTCCTGCACTTGATGTATCTCCGATTATGTGTCGCATTTAGGACTGCTCGTCCTCTGCCTCGGGAAAATGCTTGATCTCGAGAAACAACACTGCAAGTAATACCGCAAACGAGCTGCTTCAGTACGACTACGATGCGTTGGTGTGAAAGAATCAGAAGAGATCTCCCAGTGCCCACATACCGGAGGAGTTGAGGACCATCTGGTTCTCTGGAGAGCATTGTTCAAGTCCAGTGTCGACGATCGTCGTCAAGAATGTGCAACTTCGATATTAGACCGTCTGCACTCCTCTGCCCGAAGTTAGACCAGACCGTCCTTCCCGCAAAGCGTCTGCACACTTGCGCAGTATCCCCTGAACGCAATCCGACACAGCCAGCTGACGAGCCTCGAGGACCCTAGATGTCGGCACAGGCAGACAGAGAGCAGGACACGAGATTCTTGATGAAAAGAGCCACGAGATACTCGCATGATAGAACTGCTATATCGATGGGAGCTGATGAGAAGCAATGATTGAACTCAGGTTCGAACTTCGAAAACAATGGGCGCTTCAGAATCAGAAACGCTGGGTCCGTGGTTTGACATAGAAAGACGTGTTAATGATGCCTTGAGCAGGAGCATCGCCCGGATTTCCAAAGCTTGGGTATTCAAAAGCTCCAACAAAGCCGCGAAACGAGGTAGAAGCGAGAACACTTCAATCTGGGAGGTGGATCAAAATTGGCACGAATGCGTCTTTCTGCCGCCCTTCAATCTCGGCTAAGCTGCGGATTAACCGTAGTCATCTTTCATCGAAGATACAACATCGGCCTCCATTTGTCATGAATAAGCGCATCGAGAAGCTGTATAGCGCCCACCAAGCCTAGCACTGTACTGATTTATAATCTGGGTCTCGATTATGAAGCTCGCGCCCGGTGTAAGGGCGCTGCGACATGCCATCCCGGCCCCCCGGGGTTCCCGTCTCTGATCATTGGATCGATATACCCATACGCGTCTTCGCGAGGCAAGCTCCGAGTCAGCGTGCTGTAGCATCAAGAGAATATTACTTTGACTTTGATGCCTTTCGCGCTACTTTCAGGCGCTTCTGCGCGCGCAAGGCCGCGATAGCCGCCGAGAAGCCCTAAAAGGCTCGAAAAGCGCGCTAAGCCAACGCGATATTCTCCTGATGCCTACCCCAAACATGAGGCCAACACGATGATGTCGCTCTTAGGACTATAAGTACTAGGAAGACCAGCTGATCCACGGGATCAGCTTGTCTTGATCATTGCCTTAAGTTTAACACCCCAGTGGCTTGCACCTATTCTGGAATGCATTCACTAGCCACCCACTGTGGTGTCTGTTCAAGTTGCCTCGCTGATACGTCGAATGGATTTCTGCGTTCTAATCGCTGGCTTGGATACATAGATTCTAGGCTGCTCCGTCACTTCAAAACGTATTTAATTTCTCTAACGAAGTTCCGAGCCTTGGTATCTTGATCATTGCGGCCCGTTCGAACACAGTTTATGCCCGAACACTATTAGTTAGTCAGTGATTTTACCTTCCGTGATCTCCCCATTCTGGTCGGCTTCGCTATGACTGAGCGATCCCTTGAGAAGATAGTAGCTCAAATCTAGGTGATGCATGAACGAACGAAGGTGCGAGTCGGAGAATTCACCAAGACATTTTGTAACTGGTCGCAAATATTCAAGTGTCTCATTCCGGCTATTTGCGTGCTTTACGGCACGATTCATAAAACACAGATGAACAACACTCCTCCGCGCGCTGTGGAGACTATATCATGTCACATTACCATCAACCCCCTGTGGTGTTCCACATCGCATACTCGTGTGCACTGTAATTTGTACGACATAGTTCTTGTATGTCAAGTAAGGTGTATAGTGCACGTTTATCGGGAGGTAGAGCCACATGAGCTAATGCTGGAGATGAGGCGCCAATTCACGTCCTACTCGTTTGAACTTGCCAGTCCACGGCAAAGGGGCACGCAAGCCAATGGCAGATATGCCGGCTTGATCGATGTGGCGCTGGCCTGTTCATGCTGGACCCTGCACGAACTTGGCATATACCGTCACAACTCCACCTTCAATATCCGGTGGCGGTGGCAGTGTATCTCGGAAGGGAGATACACATTTGACAGAACACGATGGGGGGTTGTACGTGGTAAGCGCTAGTTTGTAGCCTCAGCGAGGCTGTACGAGGCTGCGGACTGTCACTGGGATTTGCCGCAAATACTGGCATCCATACCTTCGAATCTATAACGACAGGTCTTCAGCGCGCCCACTGAGTACTGGCCGGTCAGCACTTGTCATATCCCCCGCTGGCACCATCCATCCCATAAGCACTCCTGAGTATATCTATATCAGGGGACAGCGCGTAATAGTAGGGAGGCCGAGGTAACGGTACATCAAAGGGTGACCTCGGAGATCGTTCCGGAGTTATAAGAAAGACACTAGCCCGAGCAGCAGATGAGCATCACGCCTACTTCTGCCCGGAGCTGCAACAAAGCTTTGTCACGGGTGGACTTAGATCGGCACATGCGAGTCGCACTCACACAGGCACGTAGGTACAAGGGATATTTCGACGTTGGCAGTTTGCACAAGTCGGTCTACCATCACACTTGAGTTTCCGCCCTTTGCAGGGAGGAGGACACAATGTCAAGTAAAAGTACTGGCTACAAAGGGGAATCATACCTCTGCAGAATTGGCAAGCCATAGGCGTCCTCTTCTTGACGCGTACTACGGATGAGTCACCTTCATCCTCGGAAGGATATCGATCATGACCAGCGGCAATGGAAGCCTGGATAACAATCAGAATGGATGGAAAGGGGAGCTATTTACGTCGAACATACTTGGGTAGAGCTCATGATAAGGTATCTGAGGATAGGATAGGGGGATGTGTGGCCGTTAGCGGGCCAGCGTTTTATAAGCCCACAGGGAGGGTCTCAGCGCCAAGCCCAAGCATCCGTAACCTACCACTTTCCGCGATCAATAGGACGGGCGGTCATATCGTTTGGTGGGCGGTGACAGGGATAGATAATTCATCTAATATGTGAGGGCCGTTCCGGAAACATAACTTAGCCGCATGGAGAATGGAACAGCCGCGAGGACGCCCATGAGCGAATATTCGTTCCTATGTCGAATGAATATGCAGTGACATTCTCTGGAAGCTTCAGATCGCACGTCATTCCGAGACCATGGGACGGAGACGCAGCGCTTCGGAAAGTGTCCCAGATATCGAACTCTTTGGAGTTCGACAGTGATCTGTAAGATTGCTGCCAGCTGCAAAAATCACAGTCCAGTGATCGCATGACCAGGTGACTTGGGATTGATGATACGTTTTCGTCAGCATTCAGAGCTAGCCTCAGTACCCAGATAGGAATAGTGCGCTTGAGCCTCGAATGTCTGATGTCCGGTAGCTCAAGATCACCTCTCACTTGGTGGCAGATCCCGTCTGATAGACGCTACCTAAGCCACTGAATAAAGACTTGCCAGTGACTGATTATGTCATCACCGGAGTTGAGACCATAGGTGCGACAAGAGCGTGTTGTTACCGACCAAATTTGCGTGAAGCACGGCGAATCTTTCTGAAAGAGTGGAGCGGCGCGACGCTCTTGGAGACGAAGGAAGATCGAGCTAGTACCGTATGTGGTGCGTGGTCACGCTATTGGCGCGCGCCGCGTCCCTTTCCCTATGTGGTTATCGCCGCACTAAACTTTTTTTGTAGCTTCGCGGATGATACAGTTTACGAAAGATCTGAATGCTCAGACTTCGCTGGGCCTCAGCCAAAGATTTTCTTCACACTTCAGTGGAGTATAACCTAGAAGATCTTGCATGATGCATACTATCGCAGTACCCCTCGATAACTGTGATATCGATCTGCCTCTTGCTGTCTCGAGGATTCAAGGCAGCATTACCCGCGAAGCTTGTGCAGATAAGCCTTGCAGTCCCTGCTGACATCTCGGAGGTATCGGTGAGTTTCATCCTATGTTTAGGGGCCTTCGAACTTTTGCTATCCGGCAAGGCTACTAAGCCGGACGCCCTAGAATGTCATGATCATATGCTCGTCTTCGGCCATGCATACACGAGACTGCTGACATATTCCTCAGGGCACTCACGTCTGGTCCCTGACAATGTTTTGTTCCATGGTATCCGAGAACCCCTCAAGAAAATTCCCGGTCCGGAACGGTTGGTGAACAGATTATACGATGTCGCTGTCAGTCACGGGTGAGATGTCCTACGTATGAAGACAAGCTAACTCGCATTGTCGAGACTCGCGCTACTGATGTCACTGAACCATAATCGTGCCTGACGCCCCCTCATCGGTTCATTGGTTCATCCCACCGTCAAATATCGAAAGAAGAATTGCAGCTGCCATGTTCCAGAACCGGTTTGAACGCCTTTGGGTCAGACCATGGATGCACTTCCATGGGGACCATGCCACGACCTTCACTATTACGGCAACCCCTTATCAGCATTGCGCAGCTCGATACGGCCTTCGGACGGATGTGCAGGGAAGAGATCTGCGCAGGTATGCTCGCGAACAAGTATCCACATCGAAGTGCAAAATGGTATATTGACGGCTTGAATAATACATAGACTGAAAGTGCATAGAGATACAGCTATTTCCGTCATGCACAGTAGGTAGATGCTGAAATTCGGAGATGAGATTAGTGTCCATAGACGGAGCCGAGTTGACGGAACAACGACGTAAAGCTAAATGCCACATCACCGTGACCTTAATGGGCGACTCCCTGCCATCATGGGTGACCCCGATCAATACATCACAATGTGAGCGTGTCCTTATGGCCTTTCTCGCTCCCCACCTCTCCGGGAATTACATCCAGCTGTACACGGAGTATCAGTCAGCAGACGCTGAAGCGCAGTGATGATCTACTTACCCTATCGAGATCATACAAGCTAGATTCAATAATCTTGATTGCCCGGTCTAGATCGCCCTCGTCAATGACCAGAGGAGGAGCAAAGCGAATACTACATGGTCACGTCAGCACCAAGAGTCCATATACCAAGGGCAACGCCCTGCGGTAAAATGCTGAGGATACTCACATGTTCACATGTGTCGGCTTCGCAAGTACACCTCTGCTCTTGAGTAGCAAGCAGAGCTGCCATGCCGTGCGTCCGCGCGTGCTCCGGTGCTCGTCGATGATAACGGCGTTCAACAGCCCGCGCCCGCGAACCTCAGTCACCAACGGCGAGTTAATCGCTCGCACCCCGCGCCGGAAGCGCTCGCCAAGCGCCTCGGCGCGGGCCGCGAGCTTCTCTTCAACCAGCACATCGAGTGCTGCCATCGCCACCGCGCACCCGAGAGGGTTCCTGGATAAATGCAAATTGGTGAACGGTGAAGTGGAGTGGGAAGAGAGGGTAAACGTACCCGCCATATGTGCTACCGTGCTCGCCGGGCTGAATGCAGAGCATGATGTCCTTGTCCGCGAGCACCGCCGACACGGGGTATACTGAAGACCGCTGTCAGCAAGGCCCCAAGATCGCAAACATTGGTAGGTGAATTACCTCCTCCAGACAGTGCCTTGCCGAGCAAGACAATGTCCGGTCGAATGCCATCGTGCTCGTAGCACATCATCTTCCCGGTCCGGCATAATCCCTGCGGCCAGATCAGCCCGACGAGTGGATAATCGGAGGTTTCTACTCACCGTCTGGATCTCATCGCATATAAGTAGGACATTGTGTTGTGTACACAGCTCGCGGACTTGCGCCAAATACCCTTCCGGAGGAACGACAATGCTAAGGACGGATTATAAGGCCCTTCTTTCAGATGTCCGTATATCGAAATAGCCTTACCCGGCCTCGCCCTGAATGGGCTCAATGAGGAATGCGGCTGTGTTCTTTCCATGCAGTTCCAAGGCACGCTCGAAGTCCTCGATCACGCCGTATCGGATAGTCCGAAGTTCGCCGCCATCCTCAAAGGTCGGACCAACACCGCTCAGGTATGGTCCGAACCCGTCACGGCTCTCCGGGTCCGTGCTCATGCTGTCTGGTCATCAGTCTCCGCGCAAATCGGGTCCGTGCATCATCATACCTGATGACGCCCAACGTGCGACCATGAAAATTGCCCGCGGCGCAGAAGATACGTGCGGCGCCATCGGGCACACGCTTCTTCTGATACGCCCACTTGCGCGCGAGCTTCAGGCCGGTTTCGACTGCCTCTGCGCCGGTGTTCATCGGTAGGACCATGTCATATCCGAACATGGCCGTCACCTTCTGCGCGAAGCGGCCAAAGACGGAGTTATAGAAGGCGCGGGACGAGAGGGTGAGCTTCTGTGCCTGCTCAGTGAGGGCGGCGACGATCTTGGGGTGGCAATGGCCTTGGTTCACCGCGCTGCATATCACATGATGTCTACGAGGACGCAGGACTCAGAGTGCAGACATAACGCACGAGTACGCGGATAGCATGTCGATATATTCTCGGCCTTCGGGATCCCATACTCTGTACGTATGTGAGGATGTATGAGAGAATAGGAACGAGTCGACTTACTTCGCGCCTTTGGCAGACTCGAAAACAACAGGAAGAGGATGATAACTGAGCAAGATATTGTTAGTACCGTCCAAGGAAGAGGAAACTCCAACGAATAGCTTGAATCACGTAAGATCGGTGCTTATAGTCGATGCGCTGTCTCGCTTCTATGTTCTCGTCTTTCGCATCTCAAGATAGGTACTAAGAGTAAGGAAGGACAGCCGATCCGAGACAGCAGCTATCGACCAATCGCGCCGCAGGATTTGTCCGCGGTGCATGAGCAACAGCCTCCGTCCTGCGTAAAACCCTCGTAGCAAATGTCTCGCTTATAACGCCACATGTCCCCGAGGCAACTGCGCACACTGCGCATCCTGCGACCACTGGACAGCCGAACCCTCCCTCCGTATCTCGAGACGCTGATAGAGCGCGCCCATGCCTGCGGCAGATGGCAAACAATCTGATTAATCGCACGACACTCACTTGTGCGCTCCGTGCTCATGCTCTAATCTGATGATATCTCCCGAGGTGAGGCGTACGCTGCCTCCGTTCCGTGTGCCTGCAGTGCGCTTGGTGGCGCCGTTCGTCTTCTGCTCAGAAGCAGCGGTGGGAGCGATGGTCGAGGGTGCCATGGTGTATCAAAGCTAGCGTTCAGTACTGACGAGGTAAGTTCGGAGCTGGCGAATAAACGTGGGGGCTTTAGATGAGATGTGTAGGGTGAACAGTGGGTGAGAAGCAAGAGTAGTGGCCACTGTGGCGTTCGAGTCGGTATGACTAGCGCGCCCTCCCAGAAAGGCAATATCCGGGCGGATCATATGTCGGGCTCAACCATAGTCTCCGTCGCGTCGGTCTCGTTGGTATGCACCGGTCTTGTGTACACTGCACATGAGCCACCCGACGGCGCCCACAAATCACCTGTCTTCTCGCGTGGACGCTGGAATGCAGGAACATCATGGACCAGCGATAAACCAAAAGCAAGTGCCGACAAATGTTCATATAAGCTAAGTACTACGAAATCCCGGAACTGTTGTACACCCGAACCAAAATGAAGCAATAGTCTATCAAGAACCCGATGATACACCAACGCGTGCACCGCTGGCCAGACGAAGATCCCGCGCCAGAAGCCCGCTGCTGATCACAGCAGGGAAGCCGGCACATCAGACAAACATCTGTCCGACTGCACGCGGACATGCCTCATATAGCAAAGCGCAGATCTCCGGAAGCACACAGTGCCGCATTCACTGCAGCTCCGGCGGCCACTCCCTCCGTGGCCTCCAGCGGCCGTCCTCGTCAAAGCGCGGGTTGACCGGGTACGACAGCCCGTCGGCCGGGCTGCGCCCGAGCGGAACTGCACAACCGCGTAGTCAGACATCGTTCGAACAGCCGAGGACGCCGCGAGCACTTACGAAACCACTCCCAGACGTGGTGGCCCATGACGGCTTCCCAGTTCTTCCGCCGGCTGCCGAGCCACCAGATGTTCCCTTCCGTGTTGGGGTCTCCCCACTCTGCGTCCCACTGTTTCTTCGTTTTCCGCAGAGCACTGAGAGACAGGCAGGTTGGAATTTAGTTGAGGGTGGAAGAGGGGAAGGAAGGCTGGGATTCACCTAAACTCATACCACGCAAACATACGCCCGAGCACGTGCTTCTCGCGCTCCTTCATACGGCGCACACTGAGCGACTCGACGGTGGTTTGGTTGAGCAGAATTAAATACATGTGCGAGGTGAACAACGCAAATGTGAACAAAGTGAAGAGCGCCGCGCTATGTACACGTTACGGCAATCACATCAGAACATAAATTTGAGGAACTCACAGCGCAACGATGACAATCTCCTGTGGGTCGATGTTCGAGCCGTCATTTCCCCCCTCCTTGACCAGCTGTGAAAGAAGAGTCGCAAACGTCCACATGCAGAATATCATCGCCCATTGTACAAAATTCATGAAGTACTGCTGAGATGTCAGCAGCCTTGTTGCCACCGCGCGATTGCACACCCACCTTGTAATTTCGTGCACCGACGCATTGGCCAACCCCTAGAAAGTGGAGTTCATTAGCGGGAGTTGGCTGCCATGGTGCCGCCTACTTACATGGACAGTGGTGGTCATATCTAAGGACGCACTACAACGCGGCAGAGGGTCAATCCGCGAAACACTCCGTAAATTGCCTCATTACTCACTGTGCCACATGCTCGACAATGGTGCGTTCTAGGCGGCTTCACAATTCCGTCGCGACGGCAATATCTATGTTCCGGACGCAGTTGAGGCACTGTTGACGGCCGACGCGTGTATCTCATCGGTAGAGGTTGTGATACACTACCATTCGTGGTCGTATTCGCGTTGGCGTGAGACTTATTCGTGTTTCTCCTCTCGTTGCGGGGTTGGGACGCTGCGGGGGTATCTGATGTCTGCGCCGCATGCGTGGTACGTACGGGGGGTAACACGTCGGTCACACCGACGTTGGCTTCACCTCGGCCTGCGCGAGGACAAGTCAGCACGAAAGAAACGGATATAGACAGGGGAAATCTACCATTTCGATTGGAATCCTTCTCGGAAATGCGTGCTGGGGGAGGCGGGGCTAGGGGGAGTTCGCCATTGGTATTGCGCCGAGAGCGGGAACGACTGGACTGGGGAGGTGGAGGCGCGGTCTCATACTCTGCTCCACCGAGGTAGCTTGCACTATCATCTGACTCCCACCACCGTGGAACGGGGTTGTTTGAGACGGGTTGTGGAGATTTTTGCACATGCTGTACAGAAGTTGAGATGCGATCTCGAAAATGCAGGTATGAGGCTGACCTCAGTGGCGATCCCAGGTGATGTTAGTACGACCTACAAATCGAGTGAGATGAGTTGTAGGATCAGAGTCTGGCTAGCATACTCGCTCATACGACCAGAGCATCAGCAACCCCAGGATGCAGAATATCACGAGGAAGGCAACTAAACCTTGTCAGCTCGCGCGCTAGAGATTGGCAAGTCAAGCACTCACTGCCCATTCCCCGTCCTCCCAGCTCCCCAGAGTCTCTATCAATCATCCGCACGCAGAACCGGCCAATATACACATAGAATGTATAGCCGATGATCCCGAGAGTCATCGCGACGGCGAGCTTGCGCACGACCCATGGCTGCGGCTTCTCGCGACGCGCGTCGCGTCGCCGCCGCGACTTAGCGGCGGCCTCTTCGACCACGCCGCAACACTGGTGGTCTCTATCGGCATTCGTGCGACCATCGTGGGCCATGTAACGTGAAGGGGAGTTCGTGATGCCAGCGTCGACGGGTCGGCCTTGGAGAACCCCACCAACTTGAGATCACATATAATATAGCAAAATCGAGTGGCACACCTGATGGCTGGGGATCCAACAGATGACAGAAACCTCGCGTACGAGAGGACTTCGGGATGGAGTAAAGCACTCGGAGAGCTTCCGCCACCGCAGTCGGTGAGGTCACCGCGTGGGCTGCTTCCGCTCTGTCCCAATCAGGTCTTCGGAGTTTGGTTCAGCCACGTGCCAAGTACGATCGAACCAGCCTCAGGTCAGTTCGGACCAGTTCAGACCCAGTCACTGCTGGGCACTTCATCATTGGCACCGAATCGGAACCGAACCGAACGAAACCAACCGAGCCGCGTCAGCCCGGCCCGCCGCCGTCTCCCTCAACTCTTGCACCGGCAGCGTCGGAATCGCATAGATCGTACGCTTATCCTGGCTTCACCAACGACGCTTGCTTGTCTCCGTGGCGCGCTCCTGAATAGAACATCTCTGCTTGGAACTCTATTTGTCCTATTTGTAACCGTCTGGGCCATGGTAAGTGACCCCGAGGTTCCCCCCGCACACTTCAAGTTGCCATATCTGACGAACCTGAACTCAATCTCCGTCACCCCGGCTCGCGTGTATCAGTCCAGGAGCAAGTCGAAGACGACGGATAGACAGATGGAGGAGAAGGTTGTACAGTTCTGCGGGATAACGGGTGCCTCGTGCGTATCCAACTTCTCTGAACCTGGTTTGCGCAGCTAATGACTGATGGCACGCTTCGCAATGTATGTAGCACGAGCAACGCGCGGCGCTTCATCGAGAAGTACAGAGGACTCGAGGCTGCCCTCAACGCTTACTACAACGATCCTAATGCTTTGCTTGCGCCACAACGAACACAAGGCGCTTCTACAAGCAAGGTGAACGACCTATTCAACAAGTACAAGGGTTCGTCTCGTGTCATGATCGCCATCTCTCCGCTTTCGCATAACTGTGTGGCAATACAGACCCAGACAGCGACGATATCGGAGCGGACGGGACGATCAAATTCTGTGAGGACTTGGGCGTGAACCCGGAGGACGTCGTGCTCCTCGCGATAGCATACGAGCTAAAGTCACCACACATGGGCGAGTGGACGCGAAAGGGCTGGGTTGACGGCTGGAAGGCCCTGGGGTGCGCCTCGCTCTTCCGTGTCCGGTGCCCCACTGACGCCCGCCGCGCCCCAGCGCCGACTCGATCCCGGGAATGCGAGCCGTGCTGGACCGGCTGCGCGCACAGCTCGCGCAGGACCCGCAGTACTTCCAGCAGGTGTACAACTTCACGTTCGAGTTCTCGCGCCCGCCGGGCCAGCGCAGCCTCGGTGCGTGCTCCCTCCCTCCGCCCGCATGACTCGCTGACGCCGCGTTCGAGTGCAGCGCTGGACATGGCGCAGGCGTTCTGGGGCCTGCTGATCCCGCACGGGCTGGAGGGCCGCGCGCTCGCGCACGTCAGCGCGCCAGACGACGATGAGGACGAGGACATGGAGGACGAGGAGGGGTGGAAGCCAGAGTACCTCGAGTGGTGGTTCGAGTTTCTGAACGAGAAGGGCGGCAAGGGCGTCAGCAAGGACACCTGGCAGATGGTCAGTCCCTACGCACGCCTTCTGCTCCCTCGCCCGTCTAACGTCCTGCGCGTGCAGTTCCTCGAGTTCGTGCGCACGATCGATGCGCGCTTCGAGAAGTACGACACGGAAGGTGCGTGGCGGCGCGTCGCCCGTCCGATAGCCTCTGACACCCAATCGCAGCGGCGTGGCCGTCGACGCTCGATGACTTTGTCGAGTACGCGCGCGGGCGGCTCGGCGTGTCCTGATCCTGCGCGCGTTTGCACTAGCGGGGGCAAGACACGATGTCGATCGGGAATGTATGGCGAGATGTATGCGCAGATATAGTAATGTACAGGTGCACGAAACCACTCTACCGCATCGACCGTATTTTCGGCGCCGCGCCCGCCCGCCACGAGCTCGCGCGCAGTCAAATGTAGCCAAAACCGCCTAGCGGCGCTGATCGTCCGCGCGTGCTCGCTCCACCGGCCTCTGGGTGCCTACATGCGCATCGCGATCTCGCTTCCGCCCAGGGCCGACTGTTCCGCGAGACTGCCTGTCGTGAAGTCTATCGGACATGCGGGGCAGTAAGGCGGAGAGCCGGGGATCTCGCGTATACGTATAAATCCCGGAGGGGAAGTACTAGTGTGCAATGTGGGCGGTGTGTGTCGGATAGCATCTCCGATGGCGGGATCATTGCCGTGGCGAGTAGCCTCCATGCACTAGCAGGCTGTCGACTGGGTTCGTCACGAGAGGGGCGCCACGGACAGGAGCGACGGCAGGAACGCGGATTCCTTGAGGAGGGCGAGACGGGGTGACCCCGCGGCGGCTGCTACGGACGCGAGGATGCGCGGAACATCGCTGTTATTCACGTAAATGGTGAACAGCGGTCGCCACCAGCGGTATTCTGCGAGCCTCACCTGCGCGCGACGCGGACAACTGCCTCTGCGCCGTCATCCGCAAGCCAGAGCACGTCGACGTATGTGTTCGCGGCGACGAGACCGAAGGCCTGCGCGAGTGCGTCTTGCAGGGCTTTACGCAGCGAGAGCGCGTCCGCGCTCGGAGGCGAGATCGAGAAGCGGATGTAGTGGTGGGAGGGTTCCATGCTCGCGTTAACCTTGTCGGAGTGGTTTAAAACTAAGCCAAGGGTGTTGAATGCCAAATCCCGAGAATCCTTGTGAAGCCGACGTGACCAACCGAAGAAACCGTAATATCGACGTTGATGCAAAGACGAAAAGGGCAACAGTGAAAGGCAGACGCCAAGCGGTCCGGCCGGACCGGGGGGTTTGAAAGTATTGCTGGGCGCTTGCGCTATCACTTCCCTGCTACCGTTCGATATTACTTGGTTCCCGCCGTTTGTTTAGTCTACTCTTACTCGTAGTCTGAAACGAGGATCCTAATCTTCTGGAAGTGCTCATAACTCTAAGATATCCGCTTCTCCTTCCAGGCAAGGAACCACCCAGCTGTACCGAGGGCATTCTTACCCGGTTTTGGACTTGCTTGTTCTGCTGACTTTGGGTCTTGGCCTGTGTTTACTTCATCGTGCGCTCGGAAATATACACTGCAGCCGGGCACCAGTGATACATGCGACGCACACTAGAATGCTCGGGGATAAAGGAGGAGTGGCGGCTCAAGTCGTCACGCCGATATGTCTCCCGCACTACCTGCATTGCGCCCGCTGCTTCTCCGGAACGCCACCCGACTCGGTCTTCTTGGATGTACTGTTGCTGTCGGACGCTGTCCATCGACCACTATGTCTATATTGCCGCGTCTCCTTGCGCCTATACAGGCATAGAATGCGCCCATCTACTCACGCAGCCCCTGTCGCATGCCGCTGTCTCACACTGCCGCCAGGAACGGCAGCCGGATGCTTAGGACATCCCCAACTCTATCCGTCGAACAGCACACCGGCCGCACTGGCCGCTCGGACTGTCCGCCCATGTATCCATTGAATGCCTCTGCTTCCGGCACGACACGCGTACAGGAAGCCAGCTAGTCTATCAGCGCGGCTTCCATGCCTGCAGCCTGCGCGCCGCACGGCACGCGGCGTGCCGCCTCTGCTGCTCGTCCGCGCGCCGCTCTGCGGGAGGTGGGCCTGGGCCCGCTCCTCCGGCGACTAGACTTCCCTCGCGCGCAGCGCGTCTGCCGGTGGTCTTGCGTGCTCCGCCACGCGTCGCATCTGCGGCCGATCTGCGCGGCGTGCCTCCCGTTCTGCCCTGCAGCGGGCAGCGCGATGCGTGGTCCGTGTTTGCAGGCGGACCCCTGTGTCGCGGACACGTCACGCTCTGGGGCTGGATTTGCTGTGCATCAGGCTGGCGCTGCTTTCTGTGCCGGGCACGTCACTCAGAGCTCTGGGGAAGGCGTATCATATCTCCGATGCGCGATTAATGAAGCGTGGATAGTGTCCGAGGAGCATGCCGGCATTAGCGAGCAGACATCTGCATCTGTTGTGTTTCCCCTGTCTAGAGATCTCATTCTGGATGTCAGGCTCTCTGATTTGCACGGAGCACGGTGGCAGCTGTCGATATGTCGGGTGCATCGCCGCACTGGCGGGTGCACCCAGCATCGCACTGCGGACTTGGGCGCACGCGCGGATTCGCGCCGTGCAGCGCACGCCCAGGCGGCCGCTCGCGCGTCCTCTGCGGCCCAGCAGCGCGAGAACCGAGCGTCACTGCCGCTCGCGCGAGCACTTCTTGGCATTCAGTGCGCGATCTCACTGCGTGCACGGGGATCGGTGCTTCGCATTGCGTAGCGCGGACGTCATGCCTGGCGGTCACATGCCCCTCCTCGGACGCCAGACATGGACAGCAGGCGCACCAGCAAGTGCACGAGGGCCGTGCCTTCCGCGGCGGCCGGGCACCTGTTCCGCAGCGGACGAACCGCGACGCTGACGTCCTGGCAGGACTCAATTGCGCGCCGGCCTGCCAGGGCACCCAGGTGCGCACGGATCTCCTCGAGACGTGTGTGAGCCTGATGGCTCAACTGCCAGCGACGCCGCATTGCAGGTGCAGTTCGGACGGAGGCGGGGCCCCGCAACGCACGGACAGAGGTGGCAGGCCGCCTGAGCTGGCTGAGTACGGAGGCCCAGCGCCAGCGTCGGACGTGGCGTCGGGACTACTTGCTTGGGAGTTGCTGCTCGTTTCCAGCGGGGGCGATCCGCGCCGTTCCCGTGCACGCACGCACAATGGAGCCTGTTCTGGCGGTCGCATCCGCAGCGCAGCGGTTGATGCCCGACCGTCGCCCAACACGCCGGGGCGCACTAGGCCGCATGCAGCAAGACTTCACGCGTGCTCGCCGCGCGCGAAGCCGAGGCGGGTGCAGTGGGTCGGCTGCCCTGGCGGCCTGAGACGTAGCCCGGAAGCATATCGGACGCAATCTGGCGATGTCCGAGTCGATCATGATCATACTCAATTGCTGCCTGCGCCTGCCGCATCCGGCAACTCTCGCGACGCGCGATCTGAGTCTCGCGCGCCAACTCCTTTGTGTGGCAGAAACGTCGTTGCTATGTGTCTACTCTACATAAGGGCAGCTACGCTTACAGACGCCGCGCGGCTGAGGCAGCGTTCGACGACAGGTATATGTGATGTGATTGACCGGGGTGGAACTGGGACGTGGACGTGGGCGCGGATGTGCACCGGCCGGGCACGACTCGGAAGTGATGATATCATGGCCGAGTTCGTCCGCCAGCTGGAGACCAAGACGGCGTCGATGGATACATTGTCGTGAGCAGGCGCGAGAAGCAAAAAGGGGATGCTGGCAGTGGCGGGAGATGGCAGAGCGCAATGCTGACAGGCAAGATCACAAACTGCCCAGCATGAAGACACGTCAATCACCACGCCCGGCTGCACGAATGATAGTTCTCACCCGGGCGGGAGGCTACTTCACGATAACGCGCTTGGTGTGTTTCCCCGCACGCCTGCGCTCGCTCGGCGGGATAGGCTGCCGCCACGACTCGTCGGTGTCGTCCCGGAAGTCCGCGTGCGCGTCCAGCGGCTTCGCGGGCACGCCGAGGTGGTGCTCGCGCGGGCTGCGCACGGGGTACGCCGCGCGCTGCAGGCCCGAGGGCGAGTGGACGCCGGCGGGCTGCGCAGGCGGGGGCCCGGGGAACGCGCCGGGCGCTGCCATCGGGCCCGGCGCCGCACGAGCCCTGGCGTTCTGGTGGGGAAAGGGGATAGGGTGCAGGGGGCTGGGCGAGCCCTGTGCGGGGTGCGCGGGGCCCTGGGGCCACGGCCGCGCGCCTGCAGGGTCGCGCGCCTTCGCTTTGGCGTCGTCCGCGTCGGGGCCCTGCGGCATGTCGACCTCTATGCGGACGCGGACGATCTCCTTGCCCTTTCGGGCGAAGAACGCGCGCTCCTCGCGCTCGAAGAACCCGCTCGTGGGGCCCGGGCGCATCGTGGTGGGTGGCGACGGCGGGAAGAGCGCCATGAGCTCGTGCCCCGTCGGTGGCGCGGGGTATTTCCGGGGGCCGGCATCGCGACCCGGAGCGGAGAGGTCGACGTCTGGCGGGGGCGCGGTGATGGAGCCGTGAGGCGGTGGTGCAGCGAGCATGGGGTGGGACGTACCACGCAGCGAGGAGGGAGACAAGGGGCGCCGCGATCGCGCCGCGGAAGTATTTGGCTGTGGCGGGGCCGGGTCTGGGGCGGTCGAGGGCGGGCTGCGGTCGCTGGCGGTGGAGGTGCTGGCGGTGGGGGAGGTGGAGCCGTCGTGTATTGGGCGGAGGTGGAAGGCAGAGGCCATGGAGAGCAAGGGGTGGGTGCTTGGGAAGGGTTGAGTAAAAGGGGTTCCTAGGGAAGAGCGGGGGGCTGTTTATATGGGATCCCAGGCAATTGGCCGCAGTCCGAGACGGGGAAGATGTTGTCTGGGATGATATGTTTCGAGGCGGTGCATGCCCAGAGAGAAGCTGGATCAGGCTCATCTTGTCGAACTCGGACCGCTGCCAGATAGCGTTACGTGACGGAGTTCTAAGCGAGAACTGGGCAGCGTACACGACTGTTCTTCGCCGGCGTCGCCCTGCCAAACGCTGCCATTGTGGCATCTCGAGGCGCCCGCCCACGCCGCGCGCCCCGGATGCATCTGACAGTTTCTGCTCAAACCGGAAGACGCGGTGCCCGATTCTGCCAATTCCAGCCAGCGACAGCGCCGCTGAATACACTCGGTCTCCCACCGAATCCCGGCCTCCCGACCCGTTGCCAGCATCGGCCATGCCGTAATCGTCTGTTTGTCCCGTCCGCCAGCAGTCTAACCATTCCCGCCCTCGATCTCATCACGCCCCTGCGAGGCTTCTCCAGCTGATATTCACTGTCTCCCATAGAACCCGGAGCCGCCTGCGATGCACTCCGATGCTGTCACCATGCAAACGCCAGGCTCGCCTTCTAGTCTTGATTACCTCCGCCGCCCCCCTCCGCAGAACTTCCCCCACGTCGTCTCTGGCAGCTCTCAATGCATCCGGCTACTCGACGCGGCATTTGCGCGGACGCTTTCCGACCTGGGATCATCACATCTCGCTTTGGGCGCAGCGAGAATCGCACGCGGTGCTTCCTCGGCGGCTACTGGCAGCTTATTGTAAGAACGCCCTTCATTTCGAGTCAGCTGTGTTGTTCGACATGATTTGCGCCGCTTGCGTTACGTCTCGAGTCTGGCGTGCCATCGCATGCTCTGCGGCGCGTCCGCGACCAACACGAGCCCCTGTCATCCCGCACAATCCAAGACGGCGGGGCACAGCCATTGTCGTGCTCGTCCATATCGCTACAATCTCTGGTCAAAGATGCTGGCCGCTTCGGGCGGATACTCGGCGTATCCCGAGGTGGGTTGTCGAGGGAGCCCACGTCCGTCTTCCGCGCCCTCCGGTAGGCTTTACTCTCTCGCCGTTCGGTTGGGCAAAAGCCCCGGTCTGCTCGTCGGAAGACGCGCCGCTGGATTTGTGTCGCAGGGGCCGAGATTCAGAGCCCATCCCCCGACCTCGTGGCCCCCAATCACGAACCGGAGCTCCTGCATTATGCGAGCGCCATGCGTGGTGCAGCACGAAGCCGTCGCCGAATCGCCCTCGAAGGTTCCTTATCCGTGCCTGTCGTGCACATCGACGCGCCCGCGTCCGCCTTCCATGCGTGCGGATCCTGGGCCGCACATGCCCGAACAGGCCCGCTTCGATTCTGTGATTATGAGAATGCGCGCGAGGACAATGTGGAACTCCCCGGCAACTCCGGGAACCGCGTCCGGCAAGTCAACGTCGTCGCGGTTCTCGCCGCCTCCTTCACAGGCCCGCCCCTCGACGTCGCTCGCCATGTTTGCGCCAACATGGCTTCATCGCGCGTATCGGTGCCGAGCGATCGACGCACACGGCCATGGCCCCGCCCTGGACGACTTCCACCGAATCGGCCTTCCATACGATGGCCCTGAGTGGCCCCAGACCAGATCCAGGGTAATTGGTTAACCGTTAACACGGGCTCTCCCTGTGTCTCGCCGGCCCAGTTTGACATTGTCTGTCAAGGCTCCACAGCGCGGTCAGTGATGCACACATCTCGCCTGGTGCGCCTGTCCGCATTGACAGTTGACCGCAGCCCTGATGCTGACCGCGGCGCCATCTCTCTTCTATCATCATTTTGCTGAATGAGCACGCATCAATCATATCTTCACCGCGCACTCACGCATTCATAGACGTGGCCGAAATAGCAGCCACCGTCATTCTGAGTGTCCCCGAACAGTCGTGCTGAGCAGGAGGCAACAAGACGCCTTCGACATCCCCGTCCTCTGCGCATCGTCAGGGACTGACAGCGTCTACAGCGCGTTCACATACCTGACAAAGAACGGACGCAATGCAAATAGGCTGACAAAAGAGGTAGCATCACGTCCTTCGCGACATCTGTCTGCAATGTAAGGAGGGGCGAGCACTCGCGACGTTTCCAGGCGCTTTACCGGCGTAACTTTATGGCGCGAGGCTTCACGATCCCAAAACGGTGGACATGTGTCTTCATTTCCGTGGGCAAGATTTGACAAAGCTTCGGAAGGTATTAGAGCGCTATGACATACCAGAGTATTCCGGGTAGGTAGATGTCTTCCACCATCTGATGACGTAGCTTTGTCCCCACACGAGGATCAATGAAGGGGTTATCTCGCTCCGTCATGCTGAGTTCTGTCCACCGCGACACCCTCGAACCGCACGACAAGAATATTCTGGCATGTCTCTCACCGTCGATATCTTGTTCCTTGTCCTCCGGCGCCTCTCCAGGAATACGCCGGTGCTTCTCCAGTTCGCAATACAATACCTGCCTGGCGTGTCCAGCTCCATTTGCCGCGGACGCAGCGTGGCGACGCAGCAGCACAAGGATAGAAGGATGTGCGCTCGAGCTGCAGCTTCTTCTCCCGAAGTGTATCGCTGGAGCTTGTCTTACGGCATCGCCGCTCGATCCATCCTGGCTTCGGAACAGCAGATCTGGTCTTATGAATGGGTTCCGGGACGAAGAACCTGGGACACATACACATGAATGCTCATAAGCCCCGAAGGGTATACCACAGGCGGAACTACGTATCTTCCCATAACTATAATAGCATTCTTCGCACGTAGGTCCGGCCCCCAGTCGGGACGCACTGCAGCGATGTCAGTAATCGCACTAAGAGTGGGCACGAAGACCTCCACAGTGGGCTGCCCGTGCACAACACATCATAGCAGCCTCCCGTGACCGCACATCTGACGCAAAGCGCAGGCGGGAGAGCCTCAGCGGCCACAAGCTTTGCATTGTACTATCTCTGCCGTGGCAGCGTGACTGGCTCAGACGACCACGGTGCTTGCTGTGTCACAGGTGGTCGCGGACAGCCGCGGGACGCAGCACTCGGTGGCGTTCGATGTGCCCATCTCCCTGGAGCGCACAGACACCCGCGCGCAGACGCTAGCGCCGTGTAGCGCCGTAGTGTGCTGGGCTGTCAGGAACAAGCCAGGCAAGAACCGACCCCAGCGCCTGCGAAGCCAAGTTCCGCGTCCGACGACATGGCCATCCCGTCTTTTGCTCATTGCATCCAGCGAGAAGTTGACGTCCGTTACGACACCCAGCTTCGGCACACACACCTGCCGCGCCAGTCCGCAAATGGTAAGCCTGCGAATAGGAAGGCCCGCGGCGCCTCACGGGCGCGGGGGCCCCGTAGCTCAGGATATGAGCGACCCGTACGATCGGACGAAGGCCGCTGGTCGTCGCCTGATGAACTGCAGCAGTGGAAAAGAGCGCAAGGGATCTCCGCTGTCCGAGTCCGACATAGTGCCCTGGTCCTGATCCGCGGCCTGTCGCGGCCCGTGATTGTGGGCATTGGGGCGTCCCTGTCAGAGAAAGTATGTTATGCGGCTATGCCGGATGAATAAGAGCGCGTCGTTCACTGGGTTGCTTGACCGCGTCAGTCAGATAGCTGGCAGGTAGGACGTCTGGGATCTGTGTTCCGTGTGCTTCGCAGTGTCGGGTGCAGAGTGCTGCTGCTGTTGCGTGCTATGACATAGCTGCGCGAATCCTTCCAGCATATTCTCGCGAGGACCCTGCCTCGAGTTGTCCCATTCATTCCACATTCCGGATTGACTGGATCACGGATATCTTAGTGGCACACAACCCTGCAGGAAGAGCATGTGGACAGGAGAGATAGCAACAAACTAGAAGCACGACCTGGGAAGATCGTGAGAGCCAAGGTAGCGGTTGTGTTGCACGATCTCATACCTTACAGTGCCGATGATGCCGCAGATTGTGAAATCACAATCAAGGTCTGGATTGAACGCCGATGCAGGGACGACCTATGTACGGATATCGGTGATAGAACACAAGATCATGAGGTTTCTTTCTCTTTCTTCTTCCGCTTCTTCGCCTCCGATGTGCGAGGATCTGGTGCTGCGTCGGTTTGTCTATCTCTCTTGAGCGATGGGCCCGCTTTACTGGTTGAAGGGAGGTCGTCAAAGCCAGGCGGCTTCACAAATCCGCTGCCTTGCTCGCGCAGAGGCGCCAGCGCAGAGGGCGGTCTCACAAGGGCATCTTCACGTATCAGCATTTGTGCAGTTTTCGACCTGGGCTTCTTCGCATCCTGTGCGGGCGCCCTAAAGCCAGAGATTGCAACTAGTCGTTTCGGCCGCGGCTTCTCAGCGTCCTTCTCTTCAATGTTAACCTTCTTGTCACCCTCATTGTCCGTAGGTGTCTGGCAGAAGATTACGACACTCCCGGAGATCGGGAAGCAGGTCACGCACCTCATAGTGGACAACCTCTTGACCGCGGTGATTAAAGGTTCGACGTCCCCTGACGACGGGATTCTGATGCGATGGAGTGCTGGAAGACGGCTCTGCGCCGTCGCTGGTAGAGGGGAACAGGAAGGGGAGATACGACGCTTCGTACGCCACGTTTTGCCTGGAAGGATGTGGAAGAGGAGAGGACGCTAGTCTGGCGGGGACTTACTCTGTCTGCGACTTGGAACCAATGCCCCACGCCTCTTTTATCTCCTTTGAGACCTCCCACTCAGCCTCATCCTTGATCTTCCTTTGTTCAGCCTCCACTTGCGCCTGCTGTTTCGCTCTGTGGGCATTCTGCATAAATCGCAGGCTGAGAGTGCCATTGCTGAGCGTTTTGCCGGCCATAACAACAGGGTGTAAAACGGAAGGCCGCGGACGTAAGGGAAAGAGGCAAAAGCAACTGGACAATCGCGCACTACACGATCCCGCGCGATTACGAACAGATGTAAACAAAAGAGAGAACTGCCCGTGCCACATTAATACTCCCGCCGGGACTCGAACCCGGAACCTTCAGATTAGGAATCTGATATCATAGCCATTAGACGACGAGAGCTTGCTGAGAAGGCAATATACGTTTTATATAATAATATTATCCTTGAGCGAGGAATCTCGTCCAACCAATTCTACGATTGAATGAGAACTGAGTGAGGCCAAGATGGACCTCGCCCCATTTCATGTTGACAACACAGACAATATCTTTTACGTACCAGACTTTGTAACACGTAGGGAAGAAGAGCTGCTGCTTCGCAAGGTGCGCCTTTCCACACTCTATACTCGAAGACCGCTGTGCGCACAGTAGATTCATGCAGTCCGCATAGATCACCGAGTCTCCATTGCCGAAGTGGAAACACCTCGCAAATCGTCGGTGAGTAGGGGTAGCGTATATCCGGAGAAGACCAAATCGTATAGTAATACGCCACCGGGCATCCTAAGGTTGCAGATATGGGGTGAGTTTCATATCGGTCCATAGGCGGTGGCGAACATTCCAGCTGTTACTTAACAAGCGTACCCTCAGGTGGAGATATGACAGCAAATCGGCTTCTCATACCACAGCCCATGCCTTCTTTTATTGACGAATAGTAAGCGGATTCACTGGATCCAGGATTCTGATCTCCCATCAGACATTACTGCGCAGCCCGAATCTGATCTCTCGCATACGAGACACCGGAGCTTTCGATTCCTCACCCCATGGTGCCCCAAACCATGTCATACTCAACGAAGTAAGCGTTCTTACATTACCCACTGGGATTTGACTCATGTGTCGAATTCCTAGTATCTCGCTGGACAGGGCATAATGGTATGCAGTAATCCCGTTGCAGCAGGTTCCCGAAATACTAACCGCCGTATAGCCTCACGAAGACGGCCCCGCATACTACCCGACTGTGGCCACCCTTTCCTTGGGTTCTCACACGCTCTTCCACTACTACCGGTACAAACCGGACATCGATCCCGAGAACACCGACGGCTGTGAGACAGGTCGAGCGATCGACACCCAGCCCATCCTGAGTGTCCTGCTCGAACCGCGCAGCTTGATCATCACGCAGTCGTCTCTGTACGACTCTCACCTCCACGGGATTGACAGTATTACCGAAGACTTCTTCGCGGCGGCCATCCCGCCCGTCTCGGGCGAAACTGCTTATGTCCCTCCGGTTTCTAACGCATATCTGCTGACTGGAGCCGCTGAGCGGGATGCTGTGATGCGCGGGGGCGTCCTGCAGAGGGGGACGCGCTACAGCCTCACCTTCCGCGACGTCGCGAGAGTGGCGAACGGCGCACGCCTTCTGCGATCGTAGTTCACTGCTGAATCTGACTAACGGTGCGTCCCTGATGGATGCAATCATTTCCTGGATTGCAAGGGCCTTTGTAGGATATCACTCTAACACGGTATAGACAGCTTGGGCATCGGAGGCAGTATGCACATGTAGTGAATATCACGAAGCGCTACATGTATGTCACTCTTACGCCATCTGCTACGAGACACTTCGTGAGAGCGCCAGGCGAAGGTTCACGTTCTTTCTCCCGTTCCCTCGGAAGCTGCGTGGATTCTGATGCCTATAGCACACTGAATAGCACAAACAACACAAATAATCAATTCAGTTTGCACAGCATGAAGAAAATAACATCAGGTATATTTGCACGCGGAAATACACTACGTATTATGCCAGCCCGCAGCAGAAGATACGTTGCAGAAACACAAAATCCATCACACACGTTTCCGAAATCTAATCCGACAGAAGTTCCTTCGAGACCAATATCCTGTTTGCCAGCGCGCTCAAATTGGCATCAGCGACGATGACCTCGGGCGTGAGCTCTACGCCAAACGCCTGCTTGACGGCTTTGGAGATACGCTTCGCCTGCCTCTCCGACCAGAAGCGGAAATCATCCGGGTCGCGGCCGTCTTCGGGCGCCGGAGCACCTTCGTCTCGTTCCTGACACGACAAGGGAATCAAGGAAGGGTCTGAGTCGAGGCAGAGCGGGACAATGTGCATGAGGCACGCTCTGATGCCCGCGAAATCTAGCGACGTCGGTTTGTCAACTGCCGTGAGCGAAAGTGTCAGCTCGGTAACACCTGACAGATCGCAGACGCGATGCATGCTCACCGTACACCTCAAAGGGCCCATCCAAGCTCATTACGTTGTATTTGCCGTCATGGTGGTAGCGTATCTGAGAGCGCGCATGTCAGACACAGGTGCTAAGTCAAAAGTCATAGATGCTACCTCGTAGCGCCCAGTTTGCCAGGGCAGCGTCCCACTCCGGAAGACAACTTCCCCGTCTTCCGACTCGTTTTCCGGCCGATCGGGTCTGTTCTGACTCAATGGGATATCGCCGTCCCACTCCTCATCGTGCACTGGAACCCACATGCCGAGTGACGAGGTCCTCGTGACCAGGTCAGACTGGTTAGCGCCCACCTAAAGTCATCCGTTAGCATACACCCGGCTTTCATCACCGCCTGAGAGTATAACGCTCACCCTATAAATGCCAACCCAGTCACGACGTGAATGATGCATCGGTGCCCGCCACTTGACCTTAATGGGCTCCCCAAGACGGAAGCGGAGGCTCCCGTCAGCGCTTGGAACGATAGTAATCTTGTATTTGGCAGTGTCATAGGATGACAGGTCATTTGCAACACGTCTGGGTTGAATATGAAAATCGTAAGAAATCGCAGGAATGAGGCTGTGACCGTTGTGAATGATCCTCACGAGATAACTAGTTTCTCCCTAGACTGCTGCAGGAGAACTCTCGTGTCTTCCATCACTTCTGAGATTCTCGGGCGGGCTACGATCGAGTCGTCAGCAACGTCACAACAGATGATTAACATGACTGTGGTCAACTGACATTTCGCAAGGAACTCTTCCACGACTTCCGCAGTCTCTTCGTACACTTTCTCGAACGTGCCCTTGACTTCCTTCGCAACCCTCTTGATATCAGGGGCGTGGCGTCCAGCACGAGACTCAAGAAGCCGGGCGTTCTTCCTGGCCACCTTCTTGATTACCTTCACAAAGCCCGCGTCATTGCGCATCGAATCACCGTACAATTTCCGCATATGCGGGCTGCGGAGCAGGGGTGAGTCGACTCGAACAAATAACCAACAGATGGCGCAACGAACTGTTCGACTTTGCTTAGAAACCAGAGCTGGGACAGATGCCGTATGACCGCCAGAGCGAACACAAGTTTACTTCCACTGATGAGCGCGAGGCCGAAGAACGCCGCTCCGCTCATAACCTCTGGGTTATTCAGATAGCTGCAGAGCGGAAATTAGCATGAGCAGCAGCGAGGCTATCACCGGATATGACCGACCGGTAGATGCCCGTGTATTCCAGCTGTGAAGGGAAGTCTTCCATGAAGAAGTCGCCGAAGAACCAGCCTAGCCACATCCGTCAGAACAACAACTGCCTTATCGGCGGCTATGTGCACTGACCGAATAGGCCTAAGACGTCATAGGATTCGATTGTCGCCCATATGTGGATCACGATGAGAATCTGGGGCACCATTTAGAATGTGACGAGACTTGAAGGCAAGGCCATACTCACAACGCCAAGTGTGTGCCGTAACAACACGTTGCCCACCGTCCAGTTGTGGGGTATCGAGTACGTCTTCCACGCCAGCCCGATAAACGACACTGCACACAGGGTTTGTTGACCAAGTCTGCGGACAGGTCGCGAGACGAACGCACCGTACGTCATGCACATGCTCAGGTTGTAGATTGACTTCCAGTTTGCGAATGCCTCATAAACGGCGCCCGCCCCATTGTCGTTCCGGGGGTAGTGGTAATGCTTCAAGTAGTGCCGCACGAGGAATTTCCGTTCGGACTGGGCACGCAGGAGCAGGCCAAGGCCAAACGAGTGGAACAGGCACCATGTCAATGCATGTGCAAAGTGCAACGCGAGGACGCCCGACGGAGAGAGCGGTGGGAGGAATGCAGCGACAAGGGAGTAAGCCGCGATCAGCACGAGTTTCAGATCCGATGCACTGCGGGTTGATCGGGTTAGCTACCGTGCCATTCTGGGCTGCTAGACAAAAAACTGTACCGTAAGAGATCAATATTCTTGAGGAAGATGACGTCTTTCCTGAAGTATGTGTTCAGCAGATCGTGCTGAGACAGTGCGGGTGCCTTCACCCGGCGGGACGAGTTCGCAGCTTGGCTGGCCCCAGCACCGGCGAGGCCTAGAGCGCAGCGGCGTTTGGCCTGGAAGCTAGTGCAGCGGGTCTCGAACTCGGTCTCAGTCTCAGTCATGAGCTCATCCGTCTCGGTCGCGCTCTCGCCTTCGGTTACTGCCGGTGTAGAAATACCCGTGGAGGGCTTCCGTGAGAGCGATCGCTCAGGAGTCTCTGTTTCGGCCGAAACAGCCCTGAGAAAGGGAGATCGCTGCGCGAGGAGCTTGCGCTGCCCGTATGTCCTCTCAATGTCTAGAGGACCTCAGTGAATAGCACAGCCTGCGATAGACAGTGGGTCCTTACGTGGATTCTCGAAGAATATGAGGAAGCCGAATTGGGCCGCGTGCGCGGCGAGGCTAACGAACAGCACCGGATAACTGCCAATAATCATGGACAGACCATAGTAGCCAGCATACCCTACAGAACGCTTTAAGAACTAAAATGCAGCAACAGAGGTATGTCTAGTACTCACCAACGGAATACATGGGGTGCGGCGCGAGCTCAAAGACGCCATCGAAGACGAGCGCACCGCGCTGGAAGAATACGTCACCCCAATACCAACCGTAATCTTTTACAACATTGTGGGCTTCAGTTTTAACCCAGAGGTTGAAGGCAATCAGCGCCAATCCGCCGATCCACCTTCGTTGTATTGGGTGAGCATAAATTATAGAAGTATGCGAAGTAGTACCGTACCTCATGATGTGCACGGAAGTCGGCAGGCCTTCTGGGACTCGGAAGCACGAGAACGCAAACATGCAGTAGGCGAGGAAGTCACTGAAAGAAGGTCAGATCGAATGCACTCATGAGATTCCAGAATCCCCGAAGTTCAGCTCAACATCGATCAAGAGGAAGATCGACTTCGTCTGTGCATGGAATCTGTCACAAATCTCTCGCCTTGCTGATCTCAATGTCGCGGGATGCAGCTTTGTTCACGGCTCCGACGGACAAGACGCGTTCGAATCTCCGAGCTGACCTCCGGGAAATTGGCAGTTACACTACGATGCGTAAGTGAAGAACTTACTTCAAAAGAATGATGTCAACCGCCTGGCGGAAGAGCAACCAAGTATTATACTCGAGGGGGAGTTCCTACAACGGGGTCAGTATGGTCGTGTGACACCAGACTTTCAGCCACACACATCGAAGGAGTAGTCTTTGCCCATTTTCCCGGCAAGCTGCTTGCGGATCCAATTGCGCACTATGGGCTTGCGCTTTTCATCCAGCCATCCGAGGCGCTGGACCTCCTTGACAATCCACTTCTTCTTGCTCTGTTTGGTCAGAACCCATCCGAGGCCGACGTCGTATGCAGCCCTCCAGAATGCAAAGTACACAAAGAAGAATATTTTCGAGGCGTGACGCGGTAAGATGCAGAAGAGGACGAGTTGTAGGCCCAGAAGCCCCAAGTTAAGCAGGTCCAGGTGGGACTTGGGGTATGCAGGGTGGAAGAGGGCCGTCAGCACGTCATGGGTCGTCGGGACGCGGAAGACTGCAACATGGATTTTCGTGAGCAGTCAGCGGTCGTCTATGGCGGCGAGGACCGACCTTCCCCGCTCGGAATCTTGCCCCACACGACCTCCTCCCTGGATTCCCTTGTCTTCGTGCCCTCGTCATCGCTGGTTGCCAGCGGCGCCGCCTCCTGCGCACCATGGGACGCGCGACGCCTCTGGCGCATGCTGGGCTGCATCTCCGTCACCATCGACACGTCGACGGCAGTTCAAGTCGCGGTCGAACAAGACGTAAAGTAGCAAGTCGCGCGGATGCTCCATGTAAATTCTTGCGACCACGTGTTAACACGGTACCCCACTAGTTAGTGACGCATTTCCAGCTAAATAAGACTCAAAAGCGCGTAATGAGCGGCATTATTCGCGTCTTTGCATTCTGCAAGAATTCAGTCGACGAGCACGATACGGGAAAAGATGACCTTCGATATTGCGCCGTGAATAGTAGTTACCTCCAGTTGCAAGCAAGAGCCAAAAATACCACCTTCCTCATTATCCTACTTCTTACAGGGATACCCGTTTAGATGAAATTGCCACTCTAAATGTACTGTAACGTAGTTATCCCCAGCTGCATTTAGGCTTATGTTTTTGTGCCTTGTCGCGCAAGAGCCTGCCCTAAATCCCGCGCTAGACCCGCGCAGGCTCACGCGCCTCCGCTTGTCTCTCTTCTTGCCTCTTCATGGCAATATCTATCGTGATTCTCTATCGTCTGGTCGTGCTGGTGTGCGAGTGCTATAATGAATCCTGATACTCTTTGCTCTGAAACTTGACAAGGGCGCGAAGAGAGTCTCCTCACGCGTCCGGTACCATGCTTGCACCCTTGCAATTCACTTCCGGTTCGACATGACTTTCGGGTCTACTATCGGACTGGGAGTTGCTAATAAAGGGGATATCGATTCTTGAATTAGAGGCATTTATTTCGGCCACTCGTTGATTCTCACGACGGGCGACCTTACGAGGTGCCTCACATTCCTTCACCGTCTTCTACTTTAGCGCGGTTTTTGACCTCAGCGCTGCATGAGGCCTGAAGGCGTGCACGCTGGTATTCCTTCGCAGGCTATGGGACGCGAAGGAGAGGGCGGAGAGGTTTATGTTCTCCTTTGAAGCTCGCGCTCCTCCCTGGAGAGTTTGACTCCCTCTCTCATTTGCATTGCGGAGCTTTGTTTACATTAGACTTCACGTAGCTATGTAGCATACAATTGGAGACAATGCCATCCAACACAGTGGTAGCTTTCTAAGACCTTGTGAGATGTGCCGTCACGATGCAGTTGCCGCTTTGAACGCGTCCCTTTCTCATCGCGACGATGGTCACATACAACATCCGAGTCGCCCTCGCACTCGATCGTCTCTCTCCGTCTTCGACATGACCGCAATCTCCCCTTCCGAATATGACCTAAAACAAGCTCTCGTTTCTCTCAGGGCCGAAAATCCAGCTCTGGGCATCCCCAAGCTACACGCTCTGCTCCTCTCGACGCATCCGGACTGGTCTGTTAGCGAAAAGCGTGCACGCAAAATCCTGCAGAACGAGGGCTTGGTTCTCGGACCGACCCCCGCCGCGAAGACCGCAGATGCTCCGGGGGAGCTACTGCCGACATCGCGAGTAATCGAGGGGCTCGACGTCGCCAAGTGGACGTCCAAGGTCGAGGTGCGGTACTTTGGAAAGAGCAAGGGCAAGGGCCTGGTTGCGAAGGAGAACATTGCAGAGGGCGAGATCATCTGGAAGGAGGACCCGTTCATCCTCGCTCCTGAATGGTACGCCATCCACGCATTCGAACACCACATTGAAGCATCCAACAAATTGTTTTGAATACAGGGACATATACGAGCTGCAGATATCCTCGCTCTCATGCGCCCACTGCAGCACGCCCCTCCAAAACTCGGCCCTCGTCGTGCCCTGTCCCGCCTCCACCTCCAATACACCATGCCCCGCCCGCTTCTGCAGCCGTCTCTGCCTCTCGCGCTCCGCACGGACGCACCCGCTGCTCTGCCCCGCCCAGAACCCCGCGTCGGTGCCCCTGCTCGGCTTTGCGCGCAAGACTCAGTGGATGGCACTCCACGCGCTCGCGCAGTGCACCGCGCGTATCCTCCTTACGAACCAGCACGACCAGAGTGCGCTGCAGAGCGACTGGGAGGTCGTGCGCGCGATGGCGCAGCTCGGCATGGAGGAGCGTGCCAAGGGCGAGTGGTGAGTCTCCGCCGGGACCGCTTTACAGAGCTCGCGCTGAGGGCGAATATACAGGATGAAGGGCGCCGAACCCGACCGCGCGACGTGGAAGAGGGCGTACCAGCTCTTCATCCAGGCCTTCCGCGAACCCGCAGACGACGCGCACAAGAAAAAGCTCGCGCGGCTGCTCAAAAAGCCGCTCAGCCCAGCGATCGCAGACGAGCTGTTCGACTACAACGCCTTCCTCCGCGGGCTCGGGCGCATGTCCCTCAGTACGTCCCCATCTCCCGCCCTCGCACGCCCGCTCGCGCTGACCGCTGACCGCCCCAGACCTCGAGGCGCACGGCGGGCTGTACGTCCTGCACTCGCACCTGAACCACGCCTGCGTGCCGAACACGTCCGTCCGGCACCTCGACCAGCGCACCGCGCTCGCACGTATCACCGTCATCGCAAGGCGCGACATCGCGCCCGGCGAGGAGCTCCTCATCACGTACGTCAACCCCGCGCTCCCGCTCGCGCAGCGCCGCCGCGAGATCGCGGAGTGGGGCTTTGGGCGGTGCGCGTGTGTGCGGTGCGTGCAGGAGGAGGAGAGCGGGGAGGGCGGGGCGGAGGCGGAGGTGGACGAGCTAGAAAGGGAGCTGAAGGCTGGGCTGGGCGTTGTGTAGCGCAGAGGGCGGCGTGTCCCGGGAGAGGTGCGCTTGAAGTGTACTCGTCGACGATGTACGTACTGACCCATGCTGTTCACTGGTTCACTACAACACTTGCAGACTTACGCTGGAACGGAAACATCGCAGTACGCAGACGCAACAGATATTATGATGGCCGAGTTGTATGTGTCATGCGGAGGTGCATGGCTCATCCTGGCTTGCATACTTACGCTGGCACGGGAAGACTGTAGCGCGAATGGCAGAATGCACGAGTGAAATACCGGGCGTCATGTAACGCGACGTGTAGTCATTCTGGCAGCCAGGCTCATGAAATCTGCTTGAAGGGAAAAAACAGGCTGCCGCCGGTAAGTACGACAATGCATATCGGGAAACGCGCGACGTGTTGAAGCGAGCGTTGGCGGAGAAATTGTGGTGGTGCCACTGCGAGCCTGTTGCACTACTATCTTCACCATCAAGTCTTCGCGCCTCTGTCGATCTCCGACCGTCTGATTTGTGCTCACTACTATCGATTTTATATACAATGTTAGAAAATATTGTCGGCAGCGTCAAGCGAGAGCTGCAAGCATCGCTGGAGTTCAAGCTCACCGAGGTTGGTTACATACTAACTAACTACAAATGCACCTTACGCAACTCGAGCATGCCATATTCGCTGGATGTCATCTTGTGGAAGGGAGAAGATAATAACGACATCGTTGTTCCCGTGATCTTCGAGGTGGACTCTCGTGCCCGTGATGTCGAATGTCTCTACCTCAGCATCTCTGGTTCTTCTTTGGACAATGCGAAATACTTCCACCACGCGGACCTCACTTTAACTCCTAAAACTCGTTACCGCAGGAGCGTCGACATCATTTCCCGACGACGCAACTGGGACGAGCTTGAGTTCTGCCAGGTGAAGACGCGCTGTTCCTCAAGCTTACCCTTTCTTCGTCGCCAGAGCCGTCGCCTAAGGACACGCCTGTCACTGACCAAATTTATCGGTTCACATTGAATGAAGGACCACCGCCTTCGCCTATGCGATTCATTGCATTCTCTCATCGCACGTCGTCCGGGCGGCTCACACGCGGACGGACATACGTGGCCAGCTCGGCTGTGGTCGAATCATGGGTTGACTTGTCGGGTGAGTGAGCATTTGTGTGGATTTCTCCAGTGCTAATGGGGCTCTCTGTCTGAAAGTCTTCGAGAGCGCAGACATCCAAGATGCCGCCGGCGCCCTGTCTCAGACGGTTGCGGACGCACATTCTTCGTTCACGGATCCAGATAGTGACTTCGAAGAGGACGTCGACGCTGAGGAGGATCGCAAGCTGAAGCGGCCACGGAAGATCCGAAGCATGAAATACAAGGAGGCCAGTGCAGAGCCGGCCTTCATCGTCCGGATGGTCTCGTCACATGTGTATGTTCTGTAGTAGGTCCGGACACCCTAGTATCGATGCTGATGGTCATCACTTCTCACGCGCGGATGGGAGGCTTTCCTCTTCTATCCCTATTGCGGAAAGCTTGTGTTTGCTCCATTGAGCAGCGAAGGAGCCACCAGGGAAGAGTTCATCGACGAATTCGCGGGTGAAACCCCCAATGTGCCGCGTTCATGCTCATGCAAATCGATGTATCGCGTTGCCGTGAAGGCGAGCAGAGTACCGGCTCATGCTGCGTAGTCGATAGTTTTCTCAAATACTCTAGGTTGGTCTGCCTCTCTTGAAGGACCGGTGCATCAAACATCTGAAATCTAGGCTGACGGTAAATAATATTCTCGATCAAGTGTTCAATCCCCCCATACCGAAGTACGTGTCCTCGCCTGCATCAAGTCAGATTCTTATGCATATCAGACACACAGAAATTGAGAAGATGGAACTGGACATTCTGTCGGAGTTATGGGTGCGGCTCAAAAAGCAAGAGGGCTTCAGAGAACCCTCGTGAGATTTACGACAATGGCAATGACCACGCCAAGTCGTCGCTGCTAGGCTTGCTTGGGGATACTCAGCTGCCGAGGAAACGGAGGAGAGTGGCATAGTATGTCGCTCATTATTCCTACCATTAGCTCGGGAACGTGCGATTCTGCGTGGCCGCGGCGAGTTGGACGAGTGGGCGCTTGAGAACAGCGTGAATCCAGCTGTTCATGTATAGGCAACAACCTGTTTGATGGCGTCGAATCTCGATCTGACCTTCGTATACAAGCAATCCTACGCCAAATTTGCTGTTGGTCTACGGATAGCGCCCCTTATAACTCCTTTGTTTCCCGGACGCACTCGCACGCCTTTGTTGAACCCGCCCACATCTGGCTGCCTCTAGGACGATGCCTCCCCTCGTGCAGCCGCCCCTCTCCCAGTACGCCTTCTCTGTCCAATTCAAGATCACGGACTGGCGCCAGCATTTTGAGACCGGGGGCGCGCCGCTCACAGAACTCATCTCGCACCGTTTTGCCGGCAGCTGGGTCCTTCGATTTACCGCCTGGGATGCTGGGGACGGCCGCTGCATCAGCATCTGACTCCAGAGACTCGCTGCAGCGGCCGCACAGGAGGGCCTAGGCCATGCACACTGCTCTGCAAACTCCGGGTATCGGCTTGCGACCCAGGTCAGTGCTCGAGATTCCGCGAAATGCCAGCGAAAGCTAACCAGACATTTCGATGTCAGCTGAAGCATGAGGAATTGGAGTCTCGTGCATTCAATCGCCTTAAGATGCGGCTTTCAGGATGCACCATTATCGGAGATATATTCAATGAATTCACTTCCCAGTGCGTTTTGGGTTGGACCCATAAGAGACTTGCGGCTGATCGATGTGACGAGCGGATACAAAGGACCTGGAGCTTGAGGCACTCGGGAAACATTGGGATGCCCTGAAGAATTCAGAGACCCTCGCGAAGATTGAGGAATGTTCATCCGGTCGGCTTCCACACGCCGCTGTCACAATCAGCGAGATCTTCAAGAGAATGCTGATGACGAGACCTTGATCATTTGCAATGGTGCGCAGGTCAACCTAAACTAGGGATAGGTTATTGCGGAAATAGAAGGTTTAGGAGGATGTCAATGGCTCTCGATTCATGAGCTAGGATAGGGAATTGTCAAGGCAGTCTGCCTAAGATCTTGTCACCGAGTAGCAGGCTCGATATATATATACACTTCCGTGCGACCTAAGATACAAGTCGTCTCACATTATAGCACTGGGCCGTGTATGTGAAAGAGACGGCGGGCATTCGAGCTGTGCTGATTGGTTGAGAGCCGGATCGCAAGATTTACAAGCTCGCCTTTTCATAACTGGTGGCGCGAAACCATCACGTGGCAAAGGACGCGCTGCAGTTAGTGCTGTTGTCATGGACTTCCTTCACAATTGCCCTCGCCTGCATTTCATCACGCTCGCACCGCACACTCATGTCTCGCTTGGAACCTTCGATGTCTCAGTATGCGTTCTCTGTACGCTTCGAGATCAAAGACCTGCACCTGCACTTCAATCCCAACCCGCGTGGACAGCCGAAGGAGCGAATCTCTCAACGTTTTGGTGATGGCTGGGTCGTGCGGCTCACGACCAGGGATATGGGCGACGACTGCTACATCGGAATTGGGGTCCAGCGACTCGAAACCGCACAAGATTCATGTCGTTTTGGCCGCGCATGGATTTCAGTTACTTTCCAGTCGCTTTCTGGGCTGCTGACGTACTTCTCGCGGAGCGAGGAGTTCAATCCGGATCTCGACTACGAAGGAGAAGGCTGGGATAAGGCAATCTCGAAGAATCTGCACTGGTGTCAAGAGGAGACTCTGTGTTTTGAGAATGCAATGGTTCTGACGGTGGAAATCAGAATGCCCGTTGCTCCAGGGATCTCCTCACAGCCTATTGCAAATTTCTTATATGACGCGATGATAGATATGAGGGCCCCACGTCTCGGGTTCATCACTTTCTCGCAGCGACTTGATTCAGGATGGCTCTTCAAGCCGTCTACCATCTATGCTCCCGCCGATATTCTAGCGGCGAATGGCATAGACATGCGTCGTACGTGGCTAATGCTGTGCGTTTTTATCTGGACTGGTACCATCAATATCTTCAGGTTTGTGGCATTCCAGGCTTGTAAAATGGGGCCATGCAGTTACGGAGCAAGATGACTTCACGTCGACAGGCTATGTTGATGACGACAGCGATTTTGAAGACCACCACGACGACTCAGACGAAGATGAGGACTATGAAGAGTCAGGTTCGGACGGAGACAGCGACGACGATGACGTTGACATGGCGGGAAGTAGGGAGCACAGTGATGAGGGAGGCCAAGACGAAGAGGTAGAGGTAGATGAAGAGGATGGAGATGAGGAGCAGGACGAGGAAGAAGAAAGTGACCCATCTATGACCTTTTCGGAAGTTGAGGACGTGCAGGAGTTTTGCAACCAGATTATTAGATCTTCCGATGCTAATGGAGCTGCATGGTAGGTCTGCCATAAAATTTCGGGTTGGATAGGTCTAAAACTGATCACCTTCAGTGAGGGTGGTATGCTAGCTGATGCAGATGATGGTGCCTCTGGCGAAGACGTCAAATCCGATACTATGGGTATGTTCTGATGACTTCAATTGCAAATTGATATACCACGGAGCGGTTAATGAGTCTGAAGATACAGATGACCGTCTCCAATACGACACTTGGATTATCGCAGGTGTCGCATCATCAACGTAGGTTGGACTGTTTCCTGCATTTGACGTTGAACCCACTTGTTTTAGATGGGAAGCTCTTATATTTTATCTCTGCACGGGAATAATATCCTTCGCTCCACTGAGCAGCGAAGCTGCAGACCTTCAGAGGGACATGTGCATAAAGGCTTACAAGGCCAAATATCCGAAACGCGCTGCTCCGTGCTCTGCTAAATCCATGTACCGACTCGGGGTAAGAGTAAGTGATCCATGATAGAGAAGCCGTTGATGACATCTAAGATTGTCTCGGGTTCTCAGCTCAGGCACGAGGAGCTCAAGGCTCGGGCGTTCAATCATCTCAAAATGCAGCTCTCCGAACGCACCATAATTGCAGAGATCTTCAGTGAGTTTGCATCGAAGTACGTGTCGGTCAAATTTTGTCGTTGTGGGCGGTGTGCTAACTGTGAGACAAAGGTTCGAAGATGTTCGAGAGATGGAGCTCGACATACTAGCGCAACATTGGCACATTTTGAAGAATTCTAAGTCTCTCTCTCAGAAAATCGATGACTTCGCGGATGGTAAACTTCCGCATGCTGGAGAAGTCGTTAAGGAGATCTTCCGCAGAATGTCGATGGCTAAGGCTTGACAATTCCCGAGATCAACAACGATTTGTATGGATTTGCCGCAACCATTGATTCCCGAGTCCGAGTAGTGCAGAGGATAGTATTCATGGCGAGAATCATATATGACTGGATTATTGCGAATGACCTCTGCTCAAACTCTGCGTCCGGACGGTATGCTCCGAGGAGCCAACAATGCTGAAGAGTACCATTGGTGCGTACCATAACGTGGCATATGCGACACACTGGACGTGCGTCTGAAGTCTGTACCATGTTCTGTATTCAGTCAAGATCATCAAAGGACATATTTGAAGGGTTCGACACCTTCTCACCTCTTTATGTCCTTTGCCTCCAAACGCTCAGCATCGTAAGTGTCCTGATGTTGACAACCAAGACTAGGGCGTTTTCGACTCGAATCTTATTCATATTTTCCCATCTCTCCTTCTGTGAAATTGCTGTCTGAGAGCCATAGGAAGCCTTCCCCCAAACCCAGATACCACGGCACCACCAGTACCAGTGAGTGCCCTGCAATGACTCTGCGGAAAGTGAGAAAGCAATGGTGCCTGGAATCCGATTCTTTTTGCTTCGGAGAAAGATGGACATGTGATTGCCATCATCGTTCCTCATCTTGTGAAGCTCGACCTGCCAACCGTCTCCAAATGATTCCGACTTATCGGATTGAACCGTGTCTTTGTCCGAAGTTTCTTCAAAAAACACTTGTAAATCGTCCACCTGGAAGCGAATGAGGACCTTGTGGTCGTGGGTCACCGTCTTGAGGATAGTCATAGCAGTTGTAACAGCTGAGAGCATATTGGAATGTGGTGCCTTGGGGAGCAAGATAATGTGCAAGAAAAGGGGGGCAATAGCGGGCTATGGCAGCTGAAGAGGCGTGTACGTAACAAAAAAAACAGTCAACGATCTGGATACCTAGCCAATCCGTAAACAGTGTACAACACTTCTGTGTATTTCATCACGAGAATATCGGTTTTACTTTTGAGCACTTTGATGCCTTTGCGTCGCTTTTAGGCGCTTCCTTGGCTTGACTGAGCGCGAAAGGCTGCAACAGCCGCCAGAAAGCCCCAAAAAGCTCGAGAAGTGCACCAAGTCAAATCAATATTTTCCTGATGCTTGGCTTTATGCTACTTGTAGACAACCAACAAACCGGTAGCCAAAACCACTCATGTCAAAGAATACAATTGAGGCTCGCACGATCCTGGAAGCTGCGCACTTGATGCATGCCCGCAATGTCATCTTTGTGATGGACCGCAACACCCATATTGGTCGGTACGTGCTAGGGCAAGAAATGCAGAACATCTTGGCCTGGGATAGGCATGAGTTGAGACTCAGAGAGGCGAATCACGTAGAGCCGCAGATGCAACATGTGACAACGTGCGACATGTCTGAGCTCATGTGCACATGTCACGTCATGTCTGTGTCCTTGGGCCGAATATTAGACCTGATGGATGTCACAACTAGGTTGGGTGTGTGGTACCTCGAAGAGTGCAGGGTCATGGCTACTGGGTGCCGGACTACCGTTTGACGATATCAGGTTCGCGAAAGTGATGGCATCGATGCGCCACGCAGTAGTTGCTGATATATCATTTTTACTGTAGATGCTGACCCACAGGACTTAGAGACGTGGACGAACAAGCTGAAAGTGTGTTGCCATTCAAAGTGAATTCCGAATGGCTATCTGGAGCATCACTCGAGAGTACCGCCTGCCCAAGGTAGCATTCAGTCATCCAGCAACCCGGGAGACTCGACGAGTGTTTATTTCCAGCGTGATGGGTATCATAACATTGTCATGAAGACCGGACCAATTCAATCGCCAGGCCATTCAGAGGTGCTCGTGAAGATACATGCTGTTTCGCTCCAGGTCAGTCACACCGCATCTTGCTTCAAAAAACTCATCACTTACCTTCTAGGCATCAGCTCCGAGACATCATGATCGCGCACGACCTATATCCCGTCAAGCTCAAGGAAAACATCATCCCAGGCTCCGATATGGCCGGCGAAGTAGTGCAGTCGGCGAGTCGGTCAAGAACCTCGAGGTGGGCGACCGAGCGATCGCGAGCTTCTTCATGGAGTACTTCTTCGGCGATCACAGCGACGAGACATTCCTGTCTGCGCTTGGCGGACCGGTTGATGGTGTCTTGACGGAGTATAGGCTGTTCCCTGCCCACGTGAGCCTACTTCGCCTGCATTCTGCAGCTGACGTGAGCGACAACCATCATTACAGAGCCTGGCGCATTTCCCCGCGCACCTGACGTACGAAGACGCCTCGACATTACCATGCGTCTTTGTAGAGCCGTGTCGAAGATCGCGCTGATCATTCAGCGCCACCATCTAGATGCGCTGCGCTGACCACGTATAACGCGCTCAGGGGCCCGGCGCATTTGAAGGGTGACGATACCGTGCTGGTACAAGGAACCGGAGGCGTGTCGATGTACGATGTTCATTACTCATAGCCGTGATGTTAATGACCTGAAATTTGCCTATTTCAGTTTCGCTCTAGGTCGCGAAGCGACTCGGTGCGAAGTACTTGATCAACTACAAGACCCCTCCGGATTGGGGTAAGAGGTCATGACAATCGTGCATCTTACATTATTGTTACTATTCTTTCCCAGCTGGCGACTTCCTAGACGGACGGTAGAGGCGTCAATCACATCGTCGAGGTTGGCGGAAATGGATTTCTGTTGAAATCCGCCCAATGCATTCGCTATAGTGGCTGGATCCGCAATATCGGTGTCGTAGCAGAAGTGAGATTGCACGATTAGTAGATAGCAGGTTGGTTACTCACACTGGCACTGGTTTAAGGACGACAACATCACTTTGCTCGCACAGCAGCTCGTAGTCAGGGCCGCCACCCTGTGTGCGGTTGCTGTAGGCCCTCGCTCCATGTAAGGGTCTAACTTCTGCCTTCGCACTACTAAAGAGATATCGACAAATTTACTCACCAGGCTAGGAGACATGAATCGACTAATCAGCGCGATTCAGCTGAAGCCAATTGTCGACAAGGTGTTCCCATTCAAGGAGTTACTGGAGGCGTACAAGTACTTCGCTGGTCAGATGCACATCGGCAAGTTTGTAGTCAGGGTGTCAGCACTGTAGATCTTGTTGGAGTAAAGTGTGCAGGTTCATGGCATGTGCGTAACGGGCAAACTACGAAGAGTTGTGTCAAGTTGCCGCTCGTAGAACAACCGATGCAGAGTTTAGCTAGAGAATGTGGTACGCCTATGATGATCGATGATCGCAGGGACGTTGATCGACCATCATTTACGCTCACAATGGTGCTTGTCTACATGAGTCTACATGGTGCAGTGCAACATGTGCGGTCGTGGGAATCACGCATGATGCCGTGGGTTGCCGGCATGGCCGAATGAGAGCCCGATCGCACTGGTGGCACACTTCTCTCTCGTACACATACGACGGATACTTCCTCCAGCTGTGGTCAGCTAATCTCCAATATCTCTCCCATGTATTCGCATAGAACCTAGTCACTGGCAGTCATACGCAGAATGAGGAGGCACTAGTATTGCAGGTTGGCTCTGTCGTCCCCTATGTAGACATGTTACGTTGTCATTTTCTCCTGCACGAGATAGACTGATGTGCCTCAGAGTGGGGCAGAAAGTGAGATTGACATACAAGAGATCAATTTGCCTATGCAAACGGCCTTCTCCGCGCTGTTGGAGGTTATACAGATTCTGTATTCCTCTGACAAACTCGCGAGCTTGAGGCGTCTGTTAACAAACCGTGTGGACCCTTCCGGATCCTCTTTGCAAGATGCCTGTCTTGTTACATATATTACCATTCAGCACCATTCAGCAAGTCATCTATGCACCTTATGCTATACATCTGACTTGCTACCTCATTGATCGCCTCATTCTGATTATCTCCGCCGAGACTGGATTTGAGTTCCCAAAGTACATTCCCAGGATCCGCTCCAGAGTATCCGGAAGCAAATTAGCACATTCAAGCACGAATGTGCGCAGGCGTACCCGAAACTGGATCTCTGCATGCGTGTATGGGAGGGTGCCGCTCACGCTGGATTGAAGTATAATATCTTTCTTCCTTCCGTCATCGCTCGAGCGACGGTGGTCATGTTCTACACACTTGGGTTTGAGGCTCCATTGCGGACTATCGCTATCGTCGACATTCCTGATAGTCCAGATTGTTACACACAAGCATCGAACGTCGTGCGAAAGCAGCTGGAATAGACGGAGGCGTTCATCCTATTTTTGAAGAGATTTTTGGATTTCAAATTCATCATCAACACAGAAGATATCGATCAAGGTCAACTGCGCTCCTTCGGGGATGCATGGTGCGTTAAGCTCCAGCACATCAACGAAAGATTCTGATCCAAACTGGGCAAACTGTAGATCATGATATGGTTATAAGTAACATCAATCAAGTATCCCCAGTGCCCGTTTCGTGAGTTTGAACTGTCATGTAGCGAAATCTCGATGCACGAGATATCATTGAGCAAGAAAGACTCGAGTACCTTCGCAGTATGAACTTGTAAGATCGCACAGACCCGCCGCTTTAGTTCCAGCTCCACTTGCGACTCGACACACATCAAGATGGTCGGCGCCGAGCGATGTGGCTGGGGCTCAGCCATTTGGGCGGCATGCCGAACACGACTCTGGCGACGAGTTTGGTTCTCGACAGTGTCTTCGACGGCTTTACTTTGGCTTGTAGTCTCTGATGTGTTATCTGTGTACTCTAAGAATCACTCTGAAACATTCTATACATCTTACCTCGCGTCGGTTGTCTGGATACTTAACCCATGCGATACCGGCGCCGAAAGTGGGGAGAATGGCGCAGCCTGCTGCTCGTCCACCACCGGCGTGCGCTGAGCAGCAGCCGGTACTGCTAGCTCCAGCACCTGCATAGGCTGCGAATGTGAGGAAAGAAAAAGGGGAAGGGATTTTCGACACGACATGGATCGTATTCAGTATTGGGTTCCCTAGATCTAGACTTGAGGTGAACAAGTCAACTCGTGACATAATAGAGAAGGTCCAAGTGGCGCACTCATTACGCGCTCGGTCGTTTCCTCATGGTCCAGAGTGGATGTCATGACAGGAAGTCAGAGATTCATTGACAACTTATAGCAACAAGTCGACGGTTCGCCAGATCGGATATGAGCTTCGCGACAGTCAGTGTACGAGCGGAATGAATGACACGGTGATGATCGCACAACAGTGCAACACGTGCATCTCTTATTGCCGCTGATCCCGCCACCGCACGTAATAACGAACGTCGTGCGAGAGCATAGTGGTCATCCAGGCTTCCGTAAATCGCAAGAGAGGCAAGCTCGATACTGTAAACTCTCGCACCCGCAGGAAACGACACCTACACCGCAGATCACCTTGGCTTCCTTCTCTCGATGCACCTGCTGGTTTTGGAAAGACTCAAGCAAGTCAGATTGCCAATCACAGAACCAACTCCGTACCATGTCACATGCCGCGTCTAACAGGTGAACCAAGAAAAACACCTTATAAATCAGGGAACCGTCGTAGATCCCGAAGAACCGCAAGTCTGGCTGGGAGCGGACCAATCTAGTCATGGGTCAGAGAATTAGGAGAGTCTCCATGCCTCAGAACCGGCATCCTTGTACACTAGATTCTGGGTGACAGCAGTTGAAGAACACAGAATATGGTTGTATGCTGAGCAATATCCCAGTCAGCCTCGGAGTGCGAATGCATGCCAGAGCCTCACAGCCAGTTCTCAGGTCCGTGTCGGCGCGGAAAGACCTTTCAAAAATCCCAAGTCTTTACTGATGCTGCCAGTCGTGAAAAGCCTTTGTAGTGTGCAGGTCACCGACACCGACGCCGCCGCATCACACAGTCAAACCGGCCAGAGCAAAGCCGTTACGGGCGCTTGTACTGGGCGTCTCGTAACGGAAGACGAATGGAGCGCCGACCCGCAACCCGAGCTTCCCACCTCCACGGGTGGAAAATTCAGGAATCCAGGCAATCCGTGGCCATTCCGACCTTCTCAAAGCAAAGAGCGCGCCCGGGGCTCCTTCCCACAGCTGCGCACAAACCGCTCCTCGAGGGGGGCTTCTCCGAGCCGGGTGCGGAACTTCTGATGCACGCGGACTATGCTCGGCGCCCAGGGAGCTGCATCTGCGCGCACGGCGATGGAGCACGCTCTGCTCGAGGATGCGGATTACTCGCCTGGGACGTACTTACAGGAGCAGGGGGCGATGCGACGCGGTCGCGAAGGTTGCCAGGGCCGCGCGGGCGTGTGCGCGGTCCGAGGCGTAGGTATGTCGCAGCGTCCCGATCGGTCAGGTGCGCGGAAGACCATGGGGTGGGTCCCCGGCACGCAGCCCAGGCCCCAGACTGCGGCGTGCGGGCGCAATGGTTCCGGGAAACATGTAAGTTATCGCCTGCCGCAGACCCAATCGTTGACGTCAAATTGACCAAGGCCCTGCGCAGAGCCGGGGTTCTCGAGCACGAAACATACTTGTGTGGGCTATCGCCGCGCATCACGCGCGGTGTGCGCCTGCGGTTAAATACGTGCGGGGTGCACAGGGCCGGCACGCTCCCTGTCCCTGCTCCCCGAGTCCTCGAGCGCGATGGATACCCCCGTGTCGGAGAAGACGCACGTCGAGTGCTTGGGCTCGTCCACGCCGAGCGAGTTCTGCAAGGAGGGTACATGCAAGGATACGGCATGCTCCCCGCCGCCGTCCGCGTGTGGCCAAGATCCAGACCCGGTGGAGGACTTCTACCCCGACGGCGGACGCGGGTGGCTGGTCGTGCTCGGCTGTGTCATATTTTGCGCCGCTACGGTCGGATGGGGGTATGTTCTCGCTGCTGTACCCTGACGATGAGCTGTATTGAGCCCGCGTCTCTGCCCCGCTGTGCCGCTTCCGTCCGGACAGGCTCGTGAGCATTGCGGGCATACGTCCCGAGTCTTTCTTTCTCTTTCTCTCTGCTGGTATTCACGGCGTGCCAGGCTTGGGGTGTCATACAGGACTACTATCAACAACATCTCTTCCCTGACGCTAGTGATACTCTCTTGAGTACGCTGGGCAGTATGTCCGGAATGGTGAGTGCCATGACACACATCCGACAGCGTGGCGCCGGAGATTTATCACGATACAGATTATGACGTTAGCGAGTATTGTCTTCGGAAAACTCGGAGATCGATAGTAAGTCTCTTCTATAGTCATTTGTACACACAAAACGCTCATTCCTCGCCAGCGGATATCGAGCAAGTCGAGTCCCCCCTCTCCAGGGAGACCGTCTAATAAAATTTCCAGCCTTTCTTGGCGGCTGGTGCGCTTTGCTGGGTCGCCAGTATGCTAGCCTCCGCATTTTGCACGGAGGTCTGGCAATTCTTCCTCACTCAGGTACCCTACAATTTCTTGCCTGCCGCCCAGTCATCTGATCTGTCCGCTCATCGCCAGGGAGTGCTGCAAGGTATTGCCAGCGCGCTGGTATTCCCTCTCATTGTACGCGCTCGCCTCCCCCGTCATTACTTTCTACTGATCGGCACACGCGTGCGCAGGTTGCCGTGCCCGCGCAATGGTTCTTCAAATACCGCGGCCTGACCACTGGAATGGTCGTCGCGGGCAGTTCCCTCGGTTCGTCATAGTTTCGGCTCTCGGGCTGCAAAGCTGACAAGCCCATAGGCGGTGCTGTCTCGTCCCTCCTCTTGCGAGCGATGCTTGAGCCGTTGGGGTATAAAAAGACGTTCATCATAATCAGCGGCATAGACGCGTTCTTCCTCATCATAGCGTACTTCCTAATCAAAGAGCGGCGACCTGCAGGGTTCAAGCGTCGCCCGATCATCTGGTTCGATGTTACATTCTTCAGGGATCCCGTGTTTTGGAGTTTGGGCTTCTGCTTCCTATTTACTACATTGTACGTCCAGCGTCCGAATCCTGTCGCGTTGAGACTGAACTGACAGTTCGTGTGCGCAGCGGATATCTGTCACCCATATTCTACCTGCCCAGCTTTACCGCCGAAAAGCTCCCCCAGCTGAGCAGTTTTGTGCGTCGATCGCCCTCGTGGACATTCGTGCGGCTAACGCCCTGAGGCAGCTCGCGGAACTGCCGCTCACGATCCTGAACCTCTCGGCAGCGTCCGGGCGCACGCTCGTGGGCTTCATCGCGGACCGCATCGGGCCCGTGAACGCGCTTTTCGTCGCGGTGCTCATGTCTGGTCTCACACAGCTCCTGATTTGGACGTTCGTCGCGGACTATGCTGGCATCGTACGCACCGCCGCCGCTCGCCTGTCTCGCACGTCCCGGGGTGCTCACCGGTGGCGCTGTTACCAGATGGCGTTTGCCGTGCTGTACGGCTTCTTCTGCGGCTGCTTCCTGTCGCTGTCCCCCGCGGTCGCGGCGCGCCTGTACGGCTCGGGCCGGCTCGCGGGGCTGTCGGGGCTGCTGCTCATGTTCAACCTGCCCGGTCAGTGTTGCTTACTCAGCGCGCCACCATGCGCTCACCGTTCCGTTGCAAGGGAACTCGACGGGCGCGCCTGTCGGTGGCGCCATCCTCAGCGCATCTGGCGGCAACTGGCAGGCGGTTTCCATCTACTCGGGCTGCACGCAGATTGTCGGCGCCACCGTGCTCTTGTACGGTACGGATGCTGTGTTTGAGAGTGGCGTTGTCTCTGATGGGTCTCGTCACGGTTGACAGCACGTTTCAAGAGGGAGCCAAAGGTAATGACGGCATTTTGACTGGGGTGGTCCGCACGGCGGACGTGGACGAATGCGGTGCCCGTCCCTGTGAATAGATGTGCGGTGGTTGGCAGAGCCGGTGATAATCCACTGTGATAGATCTGCTGGTGCAGTGCAATGATGCATAGACTTCCATGCGTGCCGGGCCCGTGACTCGTGAGACCATGAATCGAGCGACCGTCGAAGGGTCCGAGTAGCTAGGTTTCTCGGCCCTGGCAGCCCTGAGTTTGCGTAAGGATGGACGACGCTTGACCAAATGTGGCCGCCTCCGAGGGCGATGGACTAGCACCGGTAACCATGGGCGATGACCGGTTGCGATGTGGATTTGGTTCCGCGATCTCGTGGTGGGTGGACGACGAGAGCGTCCCGGGGTGATTGACGCTGTCGAGGAGAGGCACGATGCAGCTCCCGACAGGGCACTGTGGCCCGAGACGGTGCAGGCGTCTCGCACGCCCAACACTGCTCGCAGCACACATATCACTCGCCGGGATACGCATGTTCTAGTCTCGCTTAGCCCGCCTCGCGAGTGACAAACGCGGTCGGTCCCGCCTCCCACTGCGCCTGCCTATGCGCACATACTCTTTTGAGCCTCGACGCTAGCCTAGCGTCTCTCCGTTTCCCTCACACCCATCCAGCATGGGCCGCTCCATCGACGAAGACCCGCTGTCGCTCGCCATCGCGCCCCCGCCCAACGAGACCGCAGAGGAGAGAGAGGTGCGTCTCAAGACGGAGGCAGACGCACGCAAGGTCAGCGACAAGATAGACGAGCAGCTCAGGGCAGAGAAGGCTGCCCTCAAGAAGAAACGGCCCATCAAAGTCCTGCTGCTCGGCCAGAGCGAGAGCGGTGAGCGGCAGCGTGCTTGCACGTTCCCAGATCTGCCTTACACTCTCTTCCCGCCAGGCAAATCCACCACGCTCAAGAGTGCGCCATCGATTCTCACAAATGTCTGTGTCCTGATCTCGTCTGACCCGTCGCAGATTTTCAGATCGCCTATGCCGCGGACGCGTGGGCGGCGGAGCGCGCCGCGTGGCGCGCCGTCATCCAGCTCAACCTCGTCCGCAACGTCAACACGATCCTCGACATGCTCGCGGAGGAGATGTCGGGCAGCCCGCTCCCGAGCGAGGCCGAGCCCGAAGACACCGAGGACGACGAGGCGCCTGCCCCGCCGCCGCGCGCGCTCCCCGCCCCCACGAGCCCCCTCCAGTTCACCGAGAAGCACGCGCTCCTGAAGCTGCGCCTCGCTCCGTTGCGCAGGATACAAAAGGACCTCGAGGACCGAATCGGCGCCTCGTCGGGCGAGGAGACCTTCTCGCCCTCCACGCCCGTCACCTCCGCCGCGCCGTTCGACTTTGGCGGCAGCCCGCCGCCGGAGCTGCCAAAGAAACGGCACCAGGAGTTCTTCATCCGCTCGACGCAGTCGTGGAAGGCAGACCTCGCCGCGAACGGGCTCGCGAAGAAGAACCGCGCGGCGCAGGACCGCGAGGCGACGGAGATCGTCGCGGGGTGCGCGGACGACATGGACGCGGTCTGGCGGGACGCGACCGTGCAGGAGATGCTGCGCCGGCGCGGCGTGCGGATGGAGCTCACGGGCGGATTGTGCGTGTGCCGTGCCGTGTGCCGCGTGCGCGCTGACTAGACCTGCGCCCGCAGCTTCCTGGCCGAGGTCGCGCGCATCGCGACGCGGGACTACGAGCCCTCCGACGACGACATCGTGCGCGCGCGGCTGCGCACGCTCGGCGTCCAGGAGTACAAGATCAAGTTCGAGAAGCGTAGGTGGCGCTGGCAGTCGCGGGACGCTTGCTGACGTGGTCCGCAGAGAACGGCTCGGAGTGGTACTTCTACGACGTCGGCGGGTCCAGGACACAGGTAGGCCCAACCTCTCGGCGCGTCTCCGTAGCTGACGGTGCCCGCGCAGCGCATGGCGTGGTATCCGTACTTCGACGACTGCGATGCGATTATCTTCCTCGCCCCGATCAACTGCTTCGACGAGCGGCTCGCCGAAGACCCCCGTGTGAACCGGCTCGAGGACACGTACCGGCTCTGGAAGTCCGTCTGCGCCTCGAAGCTGCTCGCGAAAACGCAGATAATCCTCTTCCTGAACAAGTGCGACCTGCTGGACAAGAAGCTCAAGAACGGCGTCCGCGTGAAGGACCACATCCACACCTTCGGCGACCGGCCGAACAACGTAGAGACCGTGCAGCGCTGTGCGTCTGGTTTCGCGGAACACGGCGTGCGGTGTGTCTGACAGGCGGCGCGCCAGACTTTGCACAGCACTTCAAGGAGATGTTTAGACGCAACTCGCCGGAGCCGCGCCAGTTCCGCTTCCATCACACATCCGTCGTGGTGCGCACCCCGTCCTTTACCGCCGCGATGCGCACTCACCTTGCCTGCAGGACACGCAAGCGACCGCGGTGACGCTCAGCGTAGGTTAGTACCCTCGCCTCATCCGTTTTTCACTTCTTTCTTCGTACCGGCGGCGCACCAACCGCTTTTTGACGTACCCTTCTTACAGTCGAAGAGAACATCCTCCGGGATCATCTGCGCAAATTGGATCTGATCTGATGAACGCTCTTCCTCCCCCACTCTACTACCCCGTTCCATCCGCAATACCCTCTGCACGATATCTCCCGCACACTTCCGCTTTGCACTGTACTCTTGCACTTGCTGTGTACCAGACCCTTGCCACATTATCCCCGTCCCTCTGGATGCCTATTGACAATTTGTATTTGCACAGTCGAGGAGCATGTGTTCCGTGGCCACCTCGAAGCGGCGGACCTTCTGTAGTACTATGGCGCCGGAGCAAGGAGTGCTCAGGGCTGTACGTCATCCTCCGTGTTGCCTGCCTACCAAGTTCACATTCTTTGACAGTGTTGTACCAACTCGTTACGTCTCTTGGTGTATCCCTTCTGTGCTTTTACTACTTGCCTTGCTGCCCCACTCCTATCGGTTGTATGACGTGATCATCCTGCGTGTGTATATAGATATCTATCCTTACGTCAATTTCACTTCTCCCTTTTGGCATTTCCCTCGGACGTCCAGAGCACTGACCGGGCGCAGAACACGGAAGTGAAGCAAAGGTATCCCCGCAAAACGAGACTGATATGGCACAATATATCCACACACTAACGAGAACAGAGTCCGCTCTAGAACTATTCACAATATCCTATCCCGCGACTGGCCCTCGCTGTCCCTCCTCAGCGCCGGGCTCGCCAGCCCCCTCTCCATCCGGCTCTCATCCATCACCCCCGGCGTCGCCGGGAACTCCCGCGCGCCCTCCACACCCGCGCCCAGCCCCGCCACCGCCGGGTACCCAGCCGCGCGCGCCGTCAGGTCCACCTCCACCCCGTCCTCCGCCTCGTCGTCCGTGTCCGCCGGCGTGCCGGCCCGGCTCCCGCCGCCCGCCGACGCCATCCCCGACGCGCGGCGCGCCTTGCGCGCGTGGAACGTCCGGCTCGCGGTCGCGTTCGAGAAGAGCGGGAGGAGGTACCGCTCGTCGAGCTGCTGGAACCACTTCCCGTCCTCGCTCACAGCGGGCGCGGCCGCCCCCGCCCCCGCGTCGCGCGGCCGCCGGCGCCCGCTGGGGGACGCGGGCTCCGCGTGCGACGTTGCCGCCATCGGGAGGACCTCGCCGATGTCAGAGTCGTACGAGTCCGACGACGCCGCAGAGAAGATCGCGTGGCCGCTGCCGCCGAGCGGCGCGGCGCCGTTCAGCGCCTGGTGGTTGTAGCTGCGCGGCGCGGGGTCGAGGGCGCTCGCGCCGGGGCGCGGGGCATGCGCCTGCTGGGACGCGAAGAAGCCGCTGTCGTCGTCGAGGTCTGTGTAGCGCGCCCAGCGGCCGCCGCGGCGCGCGTACCACGTGCGGGAGAGGGGCGCGGCGTCGTCGTCGCTGCTGCTCGCCTCGTCGTCGTCTACGCCGGTGCGGATGCCGAGCACCTCGAGCATGCGCGCGGTCGTGCCGCCGAAGACGAGCACGGTGAGCACGACGACGACGAGCACCGTCGTGCGGAGCGTCTGCGCGTTCTCGCCCTGGAACCCCGCCGCGAGCGCGACGCCGACCGCGCCGCGCAGACCCGCCCAGAAGAGCATCATCTGGTACGAGTGCGGGAGCTCCTCCTGCCGCTGCCCGCGCGCGTGCCGGTGGAAGAAGTTGATCGCCTCCGAGAGCGGGAAGACGGCCGCGTAGCGCGTGAACACGACTGCGACCGCGGTGATCACGACGAAGAGCGGCTTGAAGTAGCTCGTCACCTTGGCCGACGTCGGCGGGCTCGTGAACAGCGACAGCCCGAGGTAGATGAAGATGAAGTTCTCCGATAGCTGCGCGAGCGTGGAGAAGATCGACTTGGTCGCCCGCTGCGTCCGCCGCGACATCGTGTGGTATGCGTAGTGTTTCAGCGTGATCCCACAGAACAGCAGCGACACGATCCCGGACATGCCCAGCCCGTTCGAGAAGAAGTACGAGGTATAGGCGAACAGCGCCACGAGGCACGTCTCGATGGACGGGTATTGGGTGAGGTGGGAGTGTTTTAGTAGCAGGGACATCGCGAGGCCGAATGCCACCCCGAGTGCCATTGATACGCTGAAGGAGAGCAGGAAGATGCCGATTCCGTGGAAGATTGACGAGATATAAATGTCGGTTCCGTGGAATCGCGCGAGTGTCCTTTAAGACGTGGATTCAGCGATCTGCCCGTGACTTCGAGTGAATGGGACGGCACTTACTCGTACATGACGATACTGACTGCATCGTTGAGCAAACTCTCGCCGAAAATGATCGTGTACAGCTTCGGGTCAACCTTGTACTGGTTGAATATCGCCAGGATGGTGACGGGATCCGTCGCGGAGAGCGTAGAGCCGAATGCCAGACACTCGATCAGGCCCAGCTCGAGCGACTCGAGGCCGAGGAAGGACCATATGTACACTAGCACTCTGCGCTGTATGTGGTGAACGACGCTGAGCAGGACGCATGAAGGGAAATAGCGTACCCTACGCCGACTGCGGAGATGAATGTGCCCAGGAAGGCGAATATTAGGATCGAGCCGAAATTACGGAAGAAATTTTCCTGGGGGAAGTAGGTAGGTTTGCTGCCAGCTTCAGTCCGTGTCAAGGTCTCACCTGCTTTAGTTCGTAGCCTGAGTTTAAGATGATTGGTGGCAATAGGAGGTTGAAGAACAGGGTGTGTTTGAAGGTCTAGAGGGTTGAGTCAATATCAATTTAATTACACGCTTGCATCCATGAACAGAAGCTTTCATAATCATAGCTGGGATTTCGAATGTTGTGCTGTGCTGATGCTAACGGCTCCGTGCCACGGGAGGGCGCGAACACGGCCTCGCTATTCTCCCGCACGCTATTCTCCCGCAACGCGTCCACCAACTCCCGAACATCTCAGAACATGCTTCGCACTCACCAGCATCTCTCGAATCATCGTGCCTGGCGCTATCCGCACCACGAAGCCCACAAACATCCCGGCAAAGATCGCAACAAGCGTTTCATGCACCGCACGTATGCGCTTGATCTGCAGATAGTACGACGTCCATAGCGAGAGGATGAGCAGCACGCAGACGAGGAAGAGTGACCACGACGAGTAGAACTCCTCGTCCTCGGGGACGGATGTCGGGGCGGGGGGCGGGGCCAGCAGCGTCTGCGTCGGGAGGCGGCTGGAGGACATGGCTCAGAACACTGTCGAAAGCAACTCAGTGCTCTGGGTCGACCAGAACGAGGCTAGCACGCCTCGCAGCCAGCAGGAAGAGGTGTAGACCGCAGTTTGATGACGGGCAGAGACGACGTCCAAGTTCAGCCTCAAGATCTTGCAGGCGCCCGACTACGTATGGGCGCTATCCATTCTTGCGAATGATATTGCTCTGATGGAACATACATGCACGATGTCGTTTACATTACAAGAGTAGGTGTAGTCACAGCAGAGAGAGGCGTATCTATAGAGTCCAATGACCTTTGCGAGGCAGTCGCAATCATTCGAATCGTAACTACCAAAGTGCGATGCATGCCACGCAGATTGGACGAAAGCCAAGGCGGCCCCGTGCATGCGGGCGAATATCGGCAGTCAGACGTGCGAGACCAGGGAGCCGCATATCGCACTCAAAAGAGAAGCTTCCTGAGGCATCCCGTCAGTGTGACAACTCAATATGAGTGAGCAGGAGCGCACAAACCATGCCCCAGCTTCAGATCTGGAAGATGAGCACCAGCAGGCCAATCTCCACGGCAAAAACGACCACCGTCACCAAGATGACTATCCAGCCGGCCGTTATAAACGGTCTCCCAAACACTCGCTTTCCGGTCTGTCCCACAGTTTTGATGACCTTCCGGTCGTGAAGGATGCTGTGCTTGTCAGCAAAGTCGTGCTTCGAGTGCTGCTGGCGGAGGTACGCGACCCCGAAGAGCAGGCCAGCCAGGACGGTGTACACGATGCCGACTAGCGGGCGAAATATCACACCTGTCTGCACGGCAAGGGCAGTTGACACAGTGCTGCTCACTTCGGAAGAACCGTGCGTCGAAGAGCCGCAGGATGGTCAGGGCGTAGCCGAGGTTGCCCAGCGCGCTCCGGCCGTATGCACCGTCGAACGTCCGTTGCCTGGCGCGGAGCTCCACTGTCAAACGCGACGGTCGCCGCTCGTCTCGCTGTGCCGCTCAGTTATGCAGGGTCGCTCACCGAGCTCGTTGACATCTTGTGGGATAAAGGAGTCCGCTCGATGACCCCTTTTTCGGAGGTAATAATCGACAATTCTCTATTCGCCAGATGGCCAGGCATACCTGTAGTAGTGATGGACGTCTGGCTTGCTCATAGCGTAAAACTCCTCAGATACCCGAGAGCAGAAAAGAGGAGAAACTGGACTACCAGCAATGAGTACGCGGAGTGGAGTGTAGGAACAAGAGTCAGCTTCAAACGACCACGAGCCACATGTACTTGTTGAGCGCCTATACCACTCTGCTTTTGGTCTGATCGGCGCTCACGTCGACCAGCTTGTGCTGCTCGCATCCAAGGTCTTCCGGGTTTACCTCTAACTTCCAGGGAGTCTGCGGACGTCGAGGACGACGATGTCAGGCTGTGTGAGGCTGCATGTGCTCAGCCCAAGGTGTGTGGCAAGTTCTACGCTGTCCGCCTCAAATTGACGTATGCCAGTACAGAATATCGCAGCAGGTCCTCCTGTCTGCTCAAAAACGCTATGCGTCGAGCATAGGCCTGCAGGTAGGCCAGACGTCGTCGTGGAAGCTATGTGCTCATTCCAAGTTAGCGCGCTAGGCCGCTCGATCTGCGAGGAGGACTCTGTGCACACCAAGCACGTAGCTTCTGGTGGTCTTCAAAAAAGCCTCAGGTGGAGGCTCAGCCAAACCCGTCTGAGCCGACACTTGTAGACGCGTCTGCTCAGCCAGAGCAGCCCCCGGTGGAGGCTGCAAGCGCCGCATATACTCCCGCACCCCCGGAATCCACGACCTTCTCGGAGAGCAGCGCCGCCGACGTCGGGTCTATATCCGGCACGGACCTGCAAAGCGTCCCCACAGACGCACTGCCCGACCTCTCCGCTGTGCCATCCGCCACCGCGCCGCTGCAGTACGGCGACCTCGCCGCGCTCGGGCTCGCGAGCTGGACGCCGGCGGGGCTCTGCCGGGTGGGCATCGAGGCGCTGCAGGTCTCGACTGGGCTGCCGTGGTTCTGGACGATCGTCGGCGCGTCGCTCGCCTCGCGGCTGCTCATCCTCCCGCTCTCGATCAAGTCGATGCAGTACGCCGCGCGGCTCGCGCGCCACCAGGACGAGGTGCAAGCGCTGCGCGCGAAGATGACCGAGGCGCAGGTCGCCCGCGACGTGCTCGCGATGCAGACGCTCGCGCTGCGCCAGCGCCAGATATACACGAAGGCCGGCGTCAGCATCCCCGGGATGATGGCGCTCCCGTTTCTCCAGTTCCCCATCCAGCTAGGCATGTTCTTCGGCATCAAGAAGATGTGCGACCTGCCCTTGGAGCAGCTTAAGCACAGCGGGCTGGATATCCTCCCAGACCTTACTGCTGTGGACCCGACGTACACGCTGCCGATTCTTGGCGCGGTGCTGATCAACCTCCAGCTGAGGGTATGCGCCGTACTGTATACGTGTGAGGTGGTACTGAGCTGTCTTGTCTACTGGTACAGATGGGTCTGCGCGACATGCAAGCAACCCCCGCGCTCCCGCACATGATCAACCTCTTCCGCGCGCTCTCCATCGTCGGTGTCGTCGTCATGGCGAAGCTCCCGGTGGTACGTCCCCCAGCCGCTCACATATTCCCCGCTGAATGACACGGCATACGGCATGCAGGGCGTCCTGGTGTACCTCACCACTACGATGGTCATAGGTATCGTCCAAACCCTGATCCTCCGTATCCCGGCGGTGCGCACGAAGCTCGGCATCCCGGTCGTGGCGAAGGAGAACGCCCCGCAGCCTGCCAGCTTCATGGATTCGATCCGGTTCCTGCAGAATTGGTTCGAAGAGAAGAAGAAAGAGGCGCAGATGGGCGCCGCATCTTCCAAGCGGCGGTGAACGCCTGGAAGATGCTTTATCTCCTCGTAATTAGGCGCATACCTACATCTATATTGGGCTAATAGAGACATCTGCTCCCCCCGCTTCGCTTTCGGAATGTGCACATTATGCCTGATAGGCTCACGGTGACCGTCAGGACCACGGGTTAGATGTTGAGATTCTGATTCTGCCGACAGCCTCCGGCGCTAATACACTAATCGCTAGTATTGGAACGTCATGGATGGACTACCATGTAGCATGTGGATATATATGGATAGCCTGTAAGCCGCAGTACTTGATGCATTATTGCCTACGCTCTTAAGATAAGGTCCGATATACTAAGCTGTTAGAATCTGTTGCACCCTCCGGCAAAGAATGGTCCATATTTAGCATGCCAAAAGCTTCAACTTTGTAAAGGCAGATCGTGTCAGACAACTTCGAGGGAGGCAGTGGCGGCTCTGGATGTGAACTGGGCAACCCCTGGCAGGGTGCCGTAGGACAAATCGTTAGGGAGTGTAGATAATTGCTGTATGTCTGGTCTGCCATGCGCGGCATAAATGCGAGCGAAAGGGGTTTGATGGACCTTGTCTCTGTGATGCTGTCAACTTCCATATCCGGCATATCAAAAGCTTCAACTTTCTGGTAGATTATGTTGGTCGACTTTGCGCGTGTCAGTGACGACTTTTGGCGCGAGCTGGACGACAAACCAGGTGTCGGGGAACGTATCGTTGGGGAGGACAGGTAATTGGGCATGTTTATCACATGGTTTGCAACAACCAAGTCAAGCTTAGGTCGGTTGACGAGATGGTCAAGGACAACGCTAATATTCGGCCTTTCTCGCCAATCGGCATGCCAGCAGCATTGGATAAGTGCCCAAACCATGTCGTAAAGCCCATGTCGGTCGGAATGTTCAGCTCGTTGAGGTCTGTCACCTCGCAAAATAAGACGCATGATTACTGCATCACGGTTGTGCTCGTAGAAAGGTATTTTGCCCATGAATATCTACATTGGTCTAATCAGTCGATTCACTATACGGCTAATAGTAACACCTACCTCCCAGGTTGACCTTGCAAATGAATAAACGTCTGTCTATTGCGACGCGGAAGCTTTGAGGAAGCCGAACGCTTCTGGATCTATTATCTCCGGTGCTGTATATCGCAAAGATCCAGCGACTGTAGACCGTGTAGTGAGCTTATGACTATAGCTCAAAGCAGAAAGACCGAAGTCTGCTATTTTTGCGACGAAGTGTTCATCGATTAAAATATTTGACTTGAACATGAGAAGCTTGATGTGCTTGTATGGCAAGACATGGCACAAAGTCACTCACGCATTTAATATCCCCGTGGACAATACCCATATCATGAAGGTATTTGGAGTCCTGTAGCGATATCGGTAACTTAAATCATCTGAGATCACATAATGTCCTTGCCACACGTATGTTGAACACCCACAATACTCAAACAATTTGCGGATGGGTTGTTCTTCAGGAATGACGTGACGGTGCCATGTATCATCCAATTCGACACAAATGACAGCCGAAAAGAGTGCACGTCGATGCCGTAGAACGGCGTGATATTGCGATGTCTAAGATACTTCCAGATGACCGCCTCGCAATACAAAAGCCCAAAATGCAAACAAAATATAATGTTTGAGTTGACATACCTCGGAACTTCTCGATGATTTACTAGCAATACCACGTATGACCTTGAGAGCGACCACGCGCCCATTGTAAATCCCCTTCCACACGTCCGCAAAACCACCCGACCCGTCTGGTTCGTCATATGGTGTATATGTGGTCTTCACTGTGCCTGGTGCCAACAAGAACGCAACGGGCAGCATTTGCTTCATTTGACACAGCTTTCTCAGCATATCAAGAAAAACCAAGGTCAGCGGCCTGTATTCTTCCGGTTGGTTGCCATTCAGAACTAATTGCACGTCGAGATCATCCGCTCCGAGCATCCCAGGGAACCACTGTCGGATGGCAAGCGATGGACCCGAGTTATTTGCCTGAAGTATGAGCTTGAGATAGGTTAGCTGACGTCGCAGCTACGTCCGTGGTGTAAATAATGAATGTTTCACCTGATCGTTTTCTCAGATGGTGGCGGAAGGCTGGGGTCGGTAGGGCCAATCACAGGCTGTCAAGATTCAATCTTCCCGGAAGAAGCGGCGGATGTGCGCTGCGCAGCTGCTATGTCACTTGGCTGAAAGCTGATAGGGGGCCAAGTTCGCTCACATTATTGGCACGCACATACATTAACGCATCGGTCAAAGCCGCGCATATCACAGAGTCATCCAGTGAGTTCGGGACTGTGGAGAGAGACGATGAGGCTGACATGCTAGGAGTACGGGAGATGGGAATGATAGACAAGCGGCGCGCACATATCAATAAGGCAACATCGACGGTAGGATAAGGACTGGTGCGCAGTAGTAAGGTTTGGAATTCGTATGTTTCCGGCTAACCTTGGAACATCAAGCATCTAAGAAATGTGTGAAAATGTATCTCGTGATAGTGCCTCACACTGGAGTCTGGAAATACCTCATATCGATTTTCATGCTTCAAGCTTCAAGATCAGCCGTGACGCAACGTACGACTTCGCCACCCCACTATGAGCGCAATATCCGGTTCAATGTCATCGTTTCCGTCTGAGTGTTCATAAAGGACATTTATTTTATCAACAATATGCTGATGGATACTTTCCTGCGCCTTTCTGTATGGGAGCAACAGGCCATCGAGGGTAGCGTCCGGACCAGTAGCACGGCCGCCGATTAAGGCGGGTAACATACCTCATTTGGTGTTTAAGCGCTTAAAATCAAAGCCGCCTTGATGGGCCAAAACACCCTTTGTGATGTGTAACAAGAGCACGCTTCGGCAATACAGCGGACACTCCATAACGCGCAACAGGTGCCATCGTGCACGGAGTACTATGAATGAGCGAACCCGCGAAGCAGTCTCCAGGTAATGGTCACCGCAAGCAGAAGAACAGGCGCCGGAGTGCCGTCGTGCCTGCCCTAAACTCAAATCTGCGATCCCATAAAAATTCCTTACGCGCTCGTCCAGTACGGTAAAGCTCTCATCGATCCCTTCCTCCTCCCGCTCATCTTTTATTTCGCCATCCACCATGTCCCTTAACCTCTCTCAGCTCGAGGCTCACCTCGCTTCCCGCTCCTATGTCGAGGGGTAAGTCTTTTTTCCGTAGCTATGCAATTGTAACCAGTCTCTGTGATGATCCACTGCTATGGTCCGTGTTTCCAAGAAGCGACTAGACACCGCTGCTCAAGCATGCCGATAACTATTTACCTAGCTTTCTGATACTTGCTTTTCATGCCATATATTCGAGCCTTGTGCTGATCTGTGAACATCTGCAGCTACACACCCTCCCAGGCGGACGTGCACGTCTTCAAGGCGATTACCTCTGCGCCTGACGCCGCTGCCTTCCCCCACGTCGCGCGCTGGTACAAGCACATCGCGTCGTACGCATCCGAGCACGACTCGCTCCCCGGCTCTAGCACCGCTGGCGCAGCCTTCTTCGCCGCCGCCGCCGCGCCTGCGGAGAAGGCTGAGGAGGGGGACGATGACGAGGTCGACCTCTTCGGCTCGGACGAAGAGGATGACGCGGAGGCGGAGCGCATCAAGGCGGAGCGTGTCGCCGCGTACAACGCCAAGAAGGCGAACAAGCCCAAGACCATCGCCAAGTCTGTCGTCACACTCGAGGTCAAGCCCTGGGATGACGAGACCGACATGGCCAAGCTCGAGGAGTCTGTTCGCTCGATCGAGATGGACGGTCTTGTCTGGGGTGCGAGCAAGCTTGTCCCCGTTGGCTACGGTGTCCGCAAGCTCCAGATCACTCTCGTCGTCGGTGCGTGGTTTTCGTGAGCTAGCTCTTCGTGGATGTTGCTGACGGTGTCGCTGCAGAGGATGAGCTTGTCTCTCTCGATGACCTGCAGGAGAAGATCGCTGAGTTCGAAGACTACGTTCAGAGCTCCGACATTGCTGCCATGCAGAGTGAGTATCTATTTTCCGTTGTGATCTCTATTCCTCTGACACGGACCGGCGTCTCCAGAGCTCTAAGCGAGGCCGTCCTCCTCACTTTCCCCTCTACTGGCTTTTCTTTTCATCTCCCTTATCTCCGTAGAGATGCTCGGTGTTGTAACGATTTAGGACGGGTCTCGCATGCGAATGAAAATTGTAACACCACCACTATCGCGCATTGTACAACGGAGAGATCATTTTCTGCATTACATCCGCGTGCTCAGTCGAACGGCCGCATGACCTCGTTGCCCCTCACATCCGTCGCAAAGTTACTCTGCACCCCCTGCTTCCAGCCCGGCTGCTCGAACGTCGATGTGTGGCACCACGGCTTCAGCGCGAGCTCCTTTTCGATGACGCGCGCAAAGTGCTCGGACCAGCCCTTGCGCGGGTATGCTGCGACGGTCGTCTCGATCAGGCGTGGGTGGATGAGGTCGGCCCGCCTGGTGGTGCGATCAGACCCACTGAAAGAATCATTACAGGGCGACTCACAGGCCAACGTTGTCTACGCTAGGTGTCAGCTTCGCACAAGTACCGCAGAATGACGGCACGCACCAAGAATAGTCGCAAGCTGGAGGGTCTGGCCAACCATCGTGATGTTTCCGCTGCGCACTCAGACCCGTCAGTGCCCCCCTGCTCTCACACCAACACGATGGTTGCTCACCCCTTGACGAAGATGTCCTGGTGCCGGATGATTGCGTCGCACACGCTGTCCGCCTGGTCCTCCGCGCCGCCGAGCTGCAGGATCAGGTCGCGCGCGACGATCGCGCCCTTGAACTCGAACGACATCTTCGTGCTCGCGAGGAAGCGCTCCGCGGTCCCGATGTCGTGCAGCAGGCACGCGAGGTAGTACGTCTCGCCGTCGTACGTCCACGACGGGAAGTGCGTCTTGACGAGCGCGGCGCCGTAGACGTACACGCGGTGGCTGTGGTTGTACGTCTGCTCGTCCAGCTCTTTCTGTGTGTCCAGAACTGATCAGCAGCGAAGTTGACCGAGCTTGACTGAGTGCGCACCTTCACGAACGCCTTGACCTCCTGCACGACGGGCGAGTCTGGCAGGGGAAAGTCACCGACCGTGAATAGGTCTTGTTTTGGGTTCGGCCCGGAGGCAGTGGGATGGTCCTTGAAGAGCACATCCGGGTCCCTCGGGACTGGCGTGAAACCGTAGAACACGACGTTGTCTTTAGACATGGGTGATCCAGGGAACAGAGGTATTGAGACGTCCCCGCCTCTATACCGCAGGCGAGTTTATATGTGTTAGCCCTATGAGAAGGACGCTGGGTCTTCTGACTCTTGAAGAGCTTCACAATCCTCCCACGTGCGACCGAAGAGCTGCATAAGCATAGGGGGTCCTGGCGTCTGTAAACTCGAAGGATCAAGATGACAAGTCGACGGATCGCACGACAATCGATCTTTCGATCCCTGATACTGGCACGCTGTTACATCTGCGTTGTTTGTCGGAGGGGTATATCTCACTGCAGAAGGTCACGCAATAGCACGTACAGGTAGACATATGCTTTGCCCAACCCCTTGGGGATATGGATATGTGATTTCCGTGTGGCAATTGCCTTGCCCAAGAAGAACAGAGCATGGAACGATGCATTTAGGTGTAACGAAAGCAGCCTGGAGCTGACAGGAAAGTTGTCTCTTACCTTGCATCAGGCGACGTAGCGTGTGAGTTGTATCACGTGACCAAAAACACGCGTAGAATCGGTCTATGCTTCGAAGAATGAATGTACACTGCTCTCCAGGACCAAAGTAGTTGATAATCCAGACTCCTAATCGACTCGGCTTAAGAGAAATAATATGTCGCGCTTACCATACGCATGACATATTTGCCCTCAGCCACTTTCGTCAGCGTCTTTGCAACGACGAGCGAATGATCGGCTGATTGGCATGGACTGCGGAAACCTCGCGTTGCTGGCATCCTTCTCTCTGTGAACTTACTTCTTCACTCCCGTCAATCCTCCGGTCACCAGGTTATTCGGCTTGGAACTAAACATGAACGACAATGACAGAGGTATTACAAGGATAGAATGTCTGCGATTATCATCCCGAGGTACGGTTCTCAGTCCGTTCTCTCTGCAGCAGTGGCTAGCTGCTATCTCATCGACATAGTTTGAAGTGGCATCTCGAGAACGATAGCCTGCATTACCATAGCACCCATGCATCCGTGCTCTACGCTGCAGTGTTCTGGTGTCCGCACGCTCCTCTGAACCAAAGCATTTCTTCTGGGCCTGGTCCAGAATTGACGTCTTATCCTGTGTTGGATCCTCATATGCCCTCCTCTGATCATGAGGCCCATACGGTACATATATTTTTCACCTGAATGTGCGTCCATGATCGTTCTCACCTTCTGTTCAAGTTCCTTGCTTGTGGCCAGCAATCTCATCCAGTATCATGCTCGTTTGCGACTCTCTCCATAATGCTTCAGTATTGATGCTGTGCTCACCTTGAAATCTCTGGCATAGCCCGTAGCCAAGGACAGAGGACCAACTTGGCGATTCCACCAATCGTGACCGTTGCCGGAAACGCCAGCTATTTCTCCAAAGTACAAATCTCTTGTTGACTGTGGAGTCTGACCCGGAGGAGAGTTCGCTCTTCTGTACCTGTTATGAAAGGAGGGACCTCCGTCAGCTTATTCTGGGCGACGAACCTCTCTCAGATCTGGGGCGAATCTCGCGCGGTCGCTGAGGGCCAGACCAACTCGGTACTCTTCGGTACTAGCCTTGCACCGACGGAGAGCTGATAACCGACGCTGATCACCCCGTTGTTACCGAGCCCCGCTGGCGAAAGGCACGTCGCGCGGGGGCGGGTTCAGTCGATTTGCTCCGATGTAAATGCAAGGGGAGGTATGCCTCTCTGGCAGCGTTCTTTCCCTCTGCATTCACAGCAGTCGAAATGCGACGTGACAGATGGACAGCGGAGACGGGACAAGGCTGACGGCGAGCGCAAGCCGCGTCGGGCACCATCAGCCACCCGCCCGTATTTGCACATGTTGTCACGACAACAAACAGCGTGAAAGGGCGAGAGCAGCCGCCCATCCCTTCAGGCTTGACTTACATCTCCCCCGCCGTCGTCGTCGACAATAAAGAACTCGTCCACTCCTTCAGCTCTGAACTCTGTCTGCCATGAAATCCCTCGCCGTGGTTGCTGCGTTGGTCTCCGTGGCTTTGGCCCAGTCTGCAGTGAGTGCCCTTCATCCATTCTGACCTAGAAACGACGCTCATTGGTTTTTTTAGTCCCCCGCACTCATTCCTACTGGGATCAGCTCAGGATGCTCGAGCTTCCTCACCTCACTCAACCAGGACTCTAGCCTGTCGAACTGCACGACCCCCATCATCCAGGCAACGTCCGCATTCGGTCCCGGCGCGAACTCGAGCTCCACTCCATCCTCTTCAGACGTGAGCTCTGCACTCGACTCCCTCTGCTCCTCTTCCTCGACCTGCGACTCGTCTACCATCCGCTCCAAACTCGCCGACTTCTACTCCGCGTGCTCGGCTGAGCTCACGTCGAACCTCAACCAGGACGTCCTCCGGACATACGACGTCCTGTACTCCCTCCCCCCGCTCTCCGAGGCAATTTGCGCGAAGGACGATAGCGGGGAGTACTGCGTCAGCGATCTCGGCAGCGCAGGCGGGAGCTCGCCCGCGCCATCGCAGAGCACACTCGTGAGCATCGCGCAGAACCTCTGGAGCGCCGCGTCGGGCGCGTCGAGCAATACGCGCCGGGACCAGGCTTCCATCGCAGTCGTGCCAAATGTCACAACATACGAGGCCAACAATATTGTCTTCCTCTTCCTCAACCCGAGTCTTCCCTCGGCACAGCTCTGCACGCCGTGCGCACGCAGCATCATCACGTCGTACATCTCGTTCGAGTCTTCCACCCCGTACGGCCCCGGCCTCGGCAGCAGCCAGCTGCTCGGCGGCCAATCCGCGCTCTACCAGGCCGTCCAGACGACGTGCGGCGCGAGCTTCCTCAGTGGCGCGGTCCAGGCGGCTGGTGGTCTCTCGGGTGGTATTCTCAAGAGCAACGGCGCAGCTAGGACCTCGCTTGGTAACTCTGGCGTTGTTGGCACCGTTGTTGCTGCCGCGGCACTCGGTGTTGCCGCACTGCTTTAAAGAGCTGTGGGGTGATGTATTTAGGACGATTAGGAGGGGCCGTTTGTTGATTGTTGTCGCTTTATGTGCGGTCGTTCCACCGCACCCGTTGCTATCCGGAACACCAAATATACCCCACCGCATTTCTACGATATCTATCCTGTGGGCTGTCTGTCAACGAGCAGGTTGAAGAGTAGTGCATGACTAGTCAATACCATCGACCTAATCTGATAGCCCCCCGATACGCATATTCTGTAACTTATCTTTGTTGTTCGTACCTGGCTTGAAGGTGTTTGTAGCGCAAAAGCAGTTGCGTTGGCGAATGGAAAGTCTCCGTCCGGCTTTGGATACAGCGTTGACTTGACGCCGCCACGTGCGTCGCGGACACTGAGCATGGTACTCCACGTCGAAGTGTGAACGTTGCGATAAGAACACGTTTCGTTTCACACCATTCAGCAGAACTGGTTCCAGTATACCTTCACATAATGGCACCGATACCTGGAGGTACGGTGGAATGCAAGGGCAGGTCTCGGACACTAACGTCTGTCTGACAACCTCAGAGCCTCGCACGGCGCCCAAACCGCAGCCCCTAGGCAACTTTCCTCTGATTTTCCTCTTTACAACTTGCACATGTTGTGCGCTATTCATCCTGTGGCGGCGTGCATCGACTTTGCGGACTGTGGTAGCGCACCAGTACGTCTAGTCTGCACTCCGCAGTTGACATGCGTCTTACGCCGTTACTGGAAGGCTGAAGACGTGGACGCGGAAGGATGGGGCGATTCGTCTCTCCGTGGATGACGGTCCTACAGCACGAGAGTTCCTGGAGGATGACTATGACGAGGACAATGCAGGCATTGCGGACGACGAGCCATTGGCATTTACAGCGCAGCGCCTGAAGGCAGGTCCAGAAGTAGGAGGAGAGGGACCCCGGAGGGACGCCGTAGATCTGCTGGAGGAGGATGTCCCTCCTGCATCACCTCCGAAATGATGGGTGCTCTTCTTGGTGCGTATCCCAGCTGTTGTCGCCACCTCACAATAATGTCATTCCTTTGGCGCCATGAAATCGTCGGCTCGTAGCCATCCGTGTGCGACAGGGACTCTATATTCTGCTGTACACTATATTGTACCAGATACACGAAACATGGACTTTTGCTTTGTGAGCAGCCTAGTCGCCTGACCTCATCTGACGCCGTCTATGATCGCTCAGCGGACCACGCTCCGCAAGTGTCCGTCGTGCTCTGAACTTCCTGAAGTTGTTTCCCAAACGATTGCTTTCCGCTGGGCCTCAAACATAGGATCTCCGTCTCAGCGAGGCTTCGCGAGTCTTCACGCACCATCCAAGATGTCCCGGCCATCGCATCCACTCGCCTTCCGTGCGTCAACTTCCTTGGTCTAGTACCTGCCTTCTCCAACGGCGGGAAGCCTATATTCTGAGCCACGAAGGGCCTAATTTTAGCTGCCATACCATACCATCACACACGTGATGCCTTCTCGACAGGTGATGTTGCCCGGTCCGTGGGCTTCTCTCGATCTATGAGCAATTGAACACAGACGTCCGCCGCCCCTCAGCATCGCAAGGAACGCGACTCGCTCGTGGCGCAAAGAACACCCCGTGCAGCCCCGGCAGTGACCACCTCTGCGTCCCGAAGATCATCCGCGCGTACGGACCTGTCATGATGTGGTCACAAGGACACTCTTACGCTCTACCCGCCCGTCCGCTATTGCCGTTACACGGTGCGGCACCTCGCGTACTTAAGACGCGCTTTTGCGGTGCTTGACCAGGCTGGAGTCGTCTGGGCTACCTCTGACCGCGATGCGTCTTCGCTGGAGCAGTTCTGTGCTGAGCGCTCTGCTGGCGTTCAGCGTCGGCGTACATGCAATCGGCCAAACAACCTGTGTCTCGTTCACGTCCTCTCGCTCTTCGTTCTCCATAGTCAGCAACAAAAAGGCAACTCCCGTCCTGATCTCGGAGGATGACTGGCCTGGAGTGCAGCGGGCCGCCTCCGACTTCGTTTCCGACATTCAGCAAGTGACCGGTGTCAAGCCGTCCCTGACGAACTTCACGTCGTCTTCCAAGCTGAGCGGTGGCGAGAACACGGCGATTATCGTCGGCACCCTCGGACACTCTACGCTCATTGATGAGATCGTGAACCGCACGCATTTGGATGTATCGTCTGTCCAGGGCCAGTGGGAGGCTTTCATGGCGAAGGAGGTTTCGAATCCTCTGCCGGGCATCTCTAGCGCATACGTGATCATTGGTGCTGATAAGAGAGGGACAATCTTTGGCCTGTATGACCATTCGGAGCAATTTGGTACGTCTAACACTGCTCTCCAGTACCGCTCAAAGCTAATGGTCTGTTCTAGGCGTTTCGCCTTGGTACTGGTGAGGTTCTTGACTTTTGTGTGCTCATAACATGGTCATTGAGTAGAACCTTATCAGGTGGGCGGATGTCCCGACTACGGCGAACTCGCAGATCTTCGTGGAGTCCAGTGGTTGCTCGCACTCCTCTCCGACCGTCAAATATCGCGGTATTTTCCTGAATGACGAGCAGCCCGCTTTGCAGAATTGGGCTATGGAGAAGTTCACGAATGGGACAGGTGCAGCGCTGACAGGCTCTCCATTCAACCATCTCTTCTATACGAAATTGTGAGCATCGATCTCGGACTTCCCTGCTTGGGGTGCTTGACAATTGTCTCTTTCACAGGTTCGAGCTGCTTCTCCGTCTCAAGGCAAACTATCTTTGGCCAGGTGCGAGTACTTTTACACCCTCACCATTCCCGGTAGCTGATGTAGAGGTTTCTGGCAGCGCAATGGAGCAGGTGAGCCGGGTGTCCACGACCTGCCCTTCTCGGCTTCTCACGAGGTTGCAGCGCGTTCTGTGTCGACGACGATCAGAACCAGCCCTTGGCAGATTGGTATGGAATTGTCATGGGTACTAGTCACGAGGAACCGATGATGCGGTCAATTCCGGTCGAATGGTCGCTCTTCGGCGTGGGCCCTTGGGACTACGGTGTCAATATGCAGAATATTTACAATTTCTGGGTAGTCGGTGCCGAGCGCGCGAAGCCATATGAAGGCATCTTCACCATGGGTATGCGTGGTGACGGTACGTTTATATCCACATATGATAATGGGCACTCCTAACTTAGCGGATGCGGTGCAGGCGATGGTAAGCCAAGAATCTCTCTTCGTGAGATCCTTGCCAGAACGCTGATCTATCATATTGGATCACAGAACCCATCAACGAAGCAGGCGATATTACCCTCCTCGAACAGATCGTCTCTGACCAGCGTACTATTCTCAGCAACGTGTTCAACACGAGTGACGTCACGACCATTCCGCAAATGTGGTGCTTATGTCCGTGTCTTCGCACACGTCTATCTGGAGCGCCGAAAGCTGACATCCTATACCTTTGCAGACAAGGAGGTGGAAGGGTATTACGACGATGGCATGCGAGTTCCTGACGACATCACTTTACTCTGGACGGACGATAAGTACGTACGTGCGTATCAGGTGTCTTCCTGATGCTTACAGTGACCCAGTTACGGGAATATTCGACGATTCCCTTTGCCAAGTGAGCGCAACAGAACAGGAGGCGCCGGGGTCTACTACCATGTAAGTTCCTTGTTCAGCGAACTTTCGATATCTGATAGACTCTGCCTACCAGTATGATTATGTTGGGGACCCCCGGGATTATAAATGGATTGCGGTGAGCTGAATCATTTCCTGAATTGAGAGACCACAATCTGACGCCTGGATAGACGTTCCAAATCTCGAAGGTGAATGAAATGACCGATCCTATATGTTTGATGCTCACGATAATATAGACTTTCGAGCAAATGTCTACCGCGGTAGCTCGGAACGCAACGGAGATCTGGATTGTCAACGTCGGTGATCTGAAACCATATGAGATGGGGATCGAGTTCTTCATCACATATGGTTGGAACTCGTCCATCTGGGACATGAACAACCTCGACTCTTTCGTTTCTAGTTGGGCGCAGCGCGAGTTCGATCTCTCCACGGAGGACTCCGACGAAGTTGCGAGCATCATCGCCAACGTGTCTCGTTTCAATGCTCGGAGGAAGCCGGAGATGCTCAACGGTACCACATACAGCTTGATCAACTACCGAGAGTACGTCTCTATGTGTCCGACGAGATTCAGAAAGTCTAACGCCTGAGTAGGGCCGACAACATGCTGGCAGACTGGCAAGCTGTGAATGCATCCGCTACTCGCATCTTCAACAAGCTCCCGTCCAGCATGCATGCGGCTTTCTTCCAGCTTGTATACCACCCGGTCCAAGCCAGCGCCACGATAGGGACAATGTGGATCTACGCTGGTATCAACAACCTGCGTGTCTCGCAAGCCCGGCTCAGTGCGAATGGATACGCCGAGATGGTCCGCGATCTGTTCGAACAAGATTACGAGCTCGAATTAGAGTATCATTCTCTGCTGAACGGTAAGCACGCGCCTCTACAATTGGCGTTCCTTGCTGATTATTCGTGCAGGGAAATGGCGAGTAGTGGCACTCATATGCACTCCACTGCAGGGCGGGCACTGACTACAGAACACAGGGATCACATGATGGACCAGACACATATCATGTACTACTACTGGCAACAACCGATGGCGAACACGTAGGTCAACAGGATATCCCACGAAACTACTGACCTCTGATTAGCACTATAGAATGCCCCTTGTTTCTCGGGTGCAATCCAAGAAGCAAGCATTACCTGGCGCGATGAGGATTGTTCCCGAGGGTACCCAAGGCGCATGGTGAGTGTTCGTTCGTTCATTCGCTGGTCTTTTTCACTCATCTTGCGCCCCAGGCCTGGAGACGACATGTTTGACTGTGCACAGCAATACAGCTGTCCAAACCCGACCATGTTCCTCGACGCGTTTGTACCAGCCGGGAACCGCTATATTGACGTCGGCGCCGGAGGTCCCACTCCTTTCACCTTCACCGCAACGAGCAACGCTAGTTGGCTAAGCCTCTCTCCTACTGGCGGGTCGATTTCTCCGAGCTCTCCAGAGCAGCGAGTCTTCGTTTCTGTGGACTGGAGCCAGGTGACGGACGCGGAGTACGCTCTGATCTCGTTCAACGCTACTGTTCAGGATCAGCCACCCATGTCTCTGACTGTCACGTTTGTTGCAAATCATACAGTCGTTCCTAGCGGATTCACTGGTACATGACATCATTTGGCTTATTCGCTCCTCACTGACGGGTCTCATGGCAGGCTTCGTGGAAGGTGATGGCGGTGTCTCTATTGAAGCCATTCATGCAGCGAGGAATACTTCTGTCGACGGAATCACTTGGACCACTCTCCCCGGATACGGGAACACGCTATCGGCAGTCACTCCTTGGCCCCGAGGTGGCGAAGACCGGAACTTCACCGTCGGAACAGGTCCGAGCATGTGAGCATATCGGCCGGTCATGTTAACGCAGCTCCGTAGATGCTGAGGGAATTTCTCAGCGAATATGACTTCTATACATTCAACACCGTGAACGAGACCGGCAACATCACCGTTACCGCGTACATGGGCCCATCCCTTAACGCTCTTGGTCCGGATCGCCCGCTCGCTGTCGCTATGCAGGTCGATTCCGATGAGCCCCAAGTGACCTATTTCCCTAACGGCGCACCTGGAGAGGAGCCTGCACAGTGGGATACGCTGGACGGCTGGGCGGCGGACAATCTCATATTTGTCCCGATGTCATTTGTCGCGCCTCCAGGCGCACACACTCTGACGGTACGTACTGTATTTCAATCTTTGGCAGCTGCTGACAATTTCCAGGTCTGGATGGTGGAACCTGCTGTGATACTGGAGAAAGTGGTGATTGGTGAGTTGACCCCGATTCTGTTGATAGAGACGATGTCTAAGCCATACTTTCAGACACTGGAGGAGTGCAGCCGAGCTATCTCGGCCCACCAGAAAGCATATTCATATCCTGATAGGAATTTGCGGAGACGATTCGCTTCTTCGGGTGTATATCTGAAAAGGTGATGAGTTTGTGGACAGATTCAAAACCTGGTTGATGTGTATGATGTACATAGCTGCCCGGCCAGGCAGCTGTAATGTATACTCTTTGCACTCGAAACTGTTCATGCGTCGGGATCGAGGCGTTTGCCGCTTCGTACCGTATGGAATGGCTACAGAGCATAATACAGAATATTACTGAATCGAGACGCGACCAACGGCCCACATCGGGAAGCTCATACTCGGACGACATAAAGACCATAATCATACACGCCAGTGCTCACATGGTACTGCTACTGTCAAAGATCGTGTCTTCAATCCTTCGAAACTTTGATCACGACCTTCCCAACATGCTTCTGACTGTCAAGGTACTCGTACGCTTTGCGCGCTTCCTCAAACGAGAATACCTTGTCGACCACCGGGCGGAGGCCCGACGCAGCGATCAGCCGGTTCATATTCTCAAACCTATGCGGCGCACGTGCATTAGTTCCCATTCACCCTCCGGCGGCGCTCCAAGACACTCACTGCGTACGAGAGCCGATGAGAATGCCGCGCAAGATGACAGCTTTGCCCAACACTTGCATGGGGACGCTGCTTACATCGCCCTGACCGGAGACGAAGCCAATGACGTTAACCGAACCTCCGTAGCGGACTGCGTTGAGGCTCTTTGCGAGCGTCCCAGGCCCACCAACCTCGATGACGTGGTCTACGCCACGTCCATTCGTCTGCGCACATCCAAAGGTTCATCAGTATCCCTATCATTAACATGTACGAGGTAGAGAACGCACAAGCTTGAGTACCTCCTGGTCCCAGTCGGGCGTCGTCTTGTAGTTGATCAAATACTTTGCACCGAGCTTCTTGGCGACCTGGAGTTTCTCATCGCTCGAAGACGTCGCAATGACCGTGGCACCCGATGCGACTGCGAACTGAAGCCCAAAGATCGACACGCCGCCTGTGCCCTGCACGAGGACAACGTCACCGCCTTTGAGAGGGGTCGCACCCAGCAGTGCGTTGTATGCCGTAACAGCCGCGCATGGGAGCGTCGACGCCTCCTCGTAGGACAGATGTTCCGGAATCCTGACAAGGCTCTACATGGAAACTCGCGCTCAATCGCAGCGCCGAAGAGTAACGAATATCATACGCACGTGTGCAGGAAGAATCTTGTATTCCGTCAGGACGCCGTCGATTGGCGCGCCGAGTCCCGAGTTCTTGCTCTCGACCGTGACATCACCGAAGATATGGTCGATCGCGAAGTTCGCGCAGACGCGATCGCCCGGCGCCCAGCCCTTGACTGCATCGCCGACGGCCAGGACCTCGCCCGCCATGTCAGAGCACGGCACAGGATTTTCTTTCACACCCAGCGGGTATTGGTTCCTGGCGACGAGGAGGTCGCGGTACTGCAGCGACACCGCGTGCACCTTGACGAGCACCTCCGAAGAGCTGGGCTGCGGGAGCGTGGACTGCTCGATCGTCAGGTTGTGGAAGCCGTCTGCCTGGATAGTGGGTCAGCGAGGCTTCGCAGGACTCGTACAGCAGGAGAGACTTGATACAGACCTTCGGAAGGCGATATTCGCGCGTGGTCGTAGGAATAGTCATAGTGTTACGTTCTTGCCTTCACAGCGGCTAAACAGCTAGGTGTTGCGAGGTATGTTGGATGGACAGAGACATGCCCGACATCCCGGTATATATGTGAGAGACACTTGGGAGAACATTTGTCATCGCACATTCCGAGATGACACGATGGGCCTGCTTACCAAGGAGAATCTTTCGAGCCGGCTTGAGACTGCAAGCTAGAGTAAGCCAGGGTAGGCCAGGGTTGGTAACATCAGGTAACATCCATGGGCTCAGCGCTCTCCGCTCGCAGAGCGGGATGGCACGTGGTACCGCATCGCAAACTCCATTTTTCCGGAGGCTCTCTGTTTTACGTCTAGTTTTAAAGTCTAAACACTTGTATACCGCATACAACGTAGGTACAATGCTGCGGTTCTATCTACGATAAATATCATTGATAGGGGATAGCTTAAAGTTGGTCACAAACCCTATACCAAAGGGGTCGCTCGCGCCGCTAGTCCACATCAGGAAAATGTCAAAGTCGCTTGGTAGCGCTTTCACACTCCTTTTGTTGCTTATCTGATCCAAAGCCAAAAAAGCAGCAAAAGATGAGGAATTGGCTATATCCGACAGCTTGACGACAGCTTATATCACGCTTATGACAGCTTCTGGCATGTTTTACTCCACTCAAGTGGCGCCAAAGATCATTAAAGCTGATGAAAAGTCCCGGAAAAGCTAATCCCTTATCTTTTTGCTGCTTTTGACCTTTCAATCAGATAAGCCATAAAAGCAGTGTGAAAGCGCTACAAAGTGACTTTGACATTTTCCTGATGGCCTCTGAGCGGAACAGTGTTCCGCTCACTCCACACAACGTTTGGCTCATGTTCTGCCGCAGGAACTCTATATTTTGGGTAGGAGACAAAGGATAGACAGATGTCTTGACATTAATCACGACATCTGTACGCCAGCGTACTGCTATTGGCGGCAATTCTGGGTTTTGCTGGCTGGATGCTTGACGTATGTCTTCTTCCAGAATTACATAACAATTATCAACATTTTCACTAGCTATTTCAACTGATGTTGATGAAAACCTACCTTACTACTCCGTAAGTAAGTCTGTTGTACATTTTGTACTGGCTAACTCTGTGTCAGAGTCGAGTCCATCATATCACACTTCCTCCTGAGCCTTCGTCGGCTTGAACAAGGACCTTATAATACTAGTCTCGACACGTACCACCCGTCCTCCACCCGTTCGCAACGCTCGAGCCTCAGATTTGCTTCTTTCGTCGACAACATGGGCGAGGATCTTATCAATGGCTCCGACGTGTGCGATACCAACCACGATCCTGACCTGATGTGATCACCCGGCAACTACGTGACTACGGATGCCGAGACAGCTCATCACTGTGCTCAGGTTGACGTCGAACGGGCTGTAATCATTATCTGATATGCAAAGAGCAGTGATGAATTGACGAGGGAGGGCGAAGAGGAACCAGTTATCCAGGAGACGGTCCCGATGATTTCCTAGCGCGATAGAGCATGAGAAGGACACGCGCGTCCTGTGTTGTCCTGTCCCGTTATCTTGTTGCTGTACTCGCTTTCGAAACTTGAAGATTGGCCTTACCGCGTTGCATGTGTCTATGTCAGGTTCTATCGATATAGAGCTTGCCATATTCTCTTGGTTCTATATAACTGCCCCGGACATAGCATCAGTATCCCTGAATAGAAATGTTGCTGTGCAACCTTTTTGTGGGAATGAACATCGTCAATATCACTTGCAATTCTTTGAAGATTCGGAGAGACTGCCGAAATGTCCGTAGGCGTCTCGAGAAATATCCCCGCGGAATTCTAGAAATAACCTTAATGTCAACGTTGCTTCACGTCACTTGCGTACTCGGAGCCAGATAACACCACCACTGTAGCTGCTCTATGAACCCCTATTCCCTAACGTAGTCATCTCATGATTGTGCATCGTCGGAAACATGGACGTCAACATGGACTCCGGCTGTCCATGGTATAAATGACACAGGACATATACTCGAAATGCAACATGAACTCAGCTGGATACGACGTCAGGGGCACTCCGGATGAGGAACTCTTAGCTACTCGGACCTTCGACGGCCCCTCGATTCATGGTCTTGCGAGTCGCTGTCCCACGGAGGCAGGTGGGAGTCTATGCATCATTACACTGCAATAGCAGATCTATCATAGTGGATTATCACCGCCTCCGCCATCCACCGCACATCTATCCGCCGCAATTAGACGGAGCCAGGCTGATGCACGCGCTCTCCGCGCAACCATCCAGGCCGCAGCAGCTAAAACGCCGTCGTTACCATGTGCTCCCTCTTGAAACGCGCTGACGACGGCGACGAGACCCCTCAGCGACAATGCCACTCGCAAACACAGTATCCGTACCATATAACAGCACGGTGGCGCCGACAATCTGCGCGCAGCCCGAGGAGATGGAAACCACCTGCCAGTTGCCGCCAGATGCGCTGAGGATGGCGCCGCCGACAGGCGCGCCCGCGGCGTTCTCTTCCGCCAAGAAAGGCTAAAAGCATGATTAGAGGGTTCCGCTGGAGAGGGGGACTCGACTTGCTCTATATCCACTGGTCAGAAGTGAGTGCATCGTGTACACAAATGACTAGGAAAGAAACCCACTATCGATCTCCGAGTTTTCCGAAGACAGTACTCTCTAACGTCATAATCTGTGTCATGATAAATCTCTCGCGCTACATTGTCCGATGTGCGGTATGGCACTCACCATACTAAGCATACTGCTTAGCGTACTCAAGAGAGTATCAGTAGCATCAGGGAAGAGATGCTGTTGATAGTAATCATGTATGACACCCCAAGCCTACTGCGCCGTGAATACCAGCAGAGAAAAAGAGAAAGGACTCGCGAAGTATGCCCGCAATGCTCACCAGTCTGTCCAGACGGAAGCGGCACAGCGAGGCAGAAGACGCGAATTCAATGCAGCGCAATGTTTGGGTACAGCGGTGAGAAAATACCCCCATCCAAGCGTTGAAGCACAAAATATGACAACCGAGCACGACGAGCCACCCGCGTCCGCCGTCGGAGTAGAAGTCCTCCACCGGGTCTGGATCTTGGCCACACGCGGACTGCGGCGGGGAGTATACCGTATCCTTGCATCTACCCTCCTTGCAGAGCTCGCTCGGCGTGGACGAGCTCAAGCGCTCGACGTCCGTCTTCTCCGACACGGGGGTATCCATCGCGCTCTGAAACTCGGGAAGCAGGGGGCAGGAAGGGTGCCGGCCCAGTGCACTCCGCACCTATTTAAACGCAGCACACGGCCGCTCGTGATGCGCAGCGATAGCCCCAGACAAGTCGATATATTTCGTGCTCTCTGTGAAGGGCCCTTGGGTCAATTTAACGTCAACGATTGGTTCTGCAGCAGGCAATAACTTACACGCTTACAGTAGGCATTGTCCATCATAGGGCATTGCCCTCCCGGACTATAAACGAGGATCACATCTTACATGCTCCTCGAAATGGGTCCCGGCGTCACAGTGTCAGATCTGGGTGTCGGCTGCCCATGGTCTTCACGGTGCACCTGTCCGTTCGGATGCTGCGACATGCTTACACCTCGGACCGCCCTCTCTGCCTATGACAATCCCTCATGAGCCGCATCGTCACTTCTGCTTCTGTACATCCTATGTGAGTAATCCGCATCCTCGAGCAGAGCGTGCTCTATCGCTGTGCGCGCAGATGCAGCTCCCTGGGCGCCGAGCACAGTCTGCATGCATCAGAAGTTCTGCACCTAGCGAGAAGTCATCCTCGAGGAGCGAGTTTTGCGCAGCTGTGGAAAGGAGTTGGTCCCCCATATGCAGACAATAGCTGGTCCATTCGGAGTAAGAGGACGACCACAACTAATGGAAGGAGTGCCAGGCGTGCTCTTCGCTTTGAGAAGGTCGGGATGGCCACGGACTTATCGCCCAGAATCCTGAATTTCCACCCCTGGAGGTGAGTGTTATACAATTGAAGGAGGTCAGGTTGCGGGTAGTCTCCCAAATAGTAGGGGAATACAGAGTTGGTTTTCGGGGCTGGTTTGAGGCTGGTTTGAGGCCTGGTTTGAGAGCTGGTTTACTCGCCCAAGCTCTAAACCACCCGCCAAACCAGATGAGCGGTTTGAGAAGTGGTTTGGATCGGTAATTCGGCGCCCGCGTCGGGGTTTCATTTCCCGCTCGTTGCCGTGAGGCGACCCTTGAGTGTTGTGGGTGCTGTCCTGCGCATATTCATACTCCGCTGTGGCGTATGGGTGCCAAAACCAGGTTTCGCCGCGACCAGTCAAAGTTGATCCTGGTTTGCGGCTGGTTTCCTCGTTGGTTTGGGCACTTCTCGAGCTCATACCAGTTCTCAAACCAGCCCTCAAACCAGCCTCAAACCAGCCCGGAAAACCAACTCTGTATTCCCCTAGTGTGATCTATTGGGAGGAGGACGACCAGGTTGCGGGTCGGCGCTCCATTTGTCTCTTGAGACGCCCATCACAAGCGCCGGAATGGCTTTGCTCTGATCGTTCGATGAGGCGTGGTCGGTGTCGGCGACCTATACAACACCTGCAAAGGCTTTTCATGACTGGGAAACATTGGTAATGGCTTCCGATCGCTACAACCTCTCTGCGCCGATGCGGACTTGAGAACTGGCTTCGACACTCTGGCATGCGCTCTGAGGCTGACGGGGGTACTACTATGTCTCAGCATCATTGAGACCATACTTTGCTCTCTCCAGCTGGTGCTGTCGCCCTCGGGTGTGCAATGATACTGGCTCTTAGGCATGGAAATTTTCTGCGTTCTTTTATCCATGACCAGATCCCCCCGCTCTCAGGCGGACTTGCTGCCATTCGCGATCTATGACGATTTATCTGATTAATGATGTGTATATCTTGCAAGGTCCAACGTCCACTACCTAGCGCGGCATGTGACATGGTACGGACTTAGTTCTGTGATTGGCAATTTGACATGCTCGTATTTGACGTGCTTGAGCATTTCTAAACCCAGCAGGTGCACCAAGAGCAGGCATGGTGATCTGCAGTATCAATATCGTTTTTCACGGGCTCGAGAGTTTACGGTAACGAGCTTGTCTCTCTTGAGATTTACAGAGGCCCTGACGCCGATCGCGCGGCGTCCGTTAATACGTGTGATCGTGGAATCAGTACTACGAGATGCACGTGTTACCCAGTTGTAGATTCATTTCCCATATCGTTCATTCGGCTCGAACACTGCCGGGGCGAAGCTCATGAAATCTGCTACAATGACCGCGCCACTGGACCTTCTTTACTGATGTCATGAGTCGGCACATTTACCTCGAGTCCGGATCGAGAAAACTCAGTACTGAGTGTACTCTATGAATTGGGATGCTGTAGCTCATGATGACAGCAGGCCTAGCTGAACGCATACTCTGTTTCGCCTCTCAGACGGCTAATGACTTGACGCTTGGGGCTCGCATAGAAATTCTTGAACACCTCAGTGTTCCACCACGACCCCGCCCGCCCATCATCGGCTGTCCGCGGACGTTCACCGGCCCCATCATTCGCCTCATCTAGTAGTATGTAATTCCTTGAGGCCTTCAGCCGCGCCGTTCTCCAACTTAACCTGGAGATACCCTGACGACAGCCTTGCCTATGTGCTTCTGGCTATCCAAGCACTTATACGCCTCCAGTAACTCGCAACTCATCAAATTGGAACACCTTGTCGACGACGGGCCTGCGCTCAATGGCGCTGATCAGTCGGTTCATATCTTCCAGCCTAGTGAGGGAAAGGGTAATATCTCTTCTACAACGCAATCCCGGAGACAGAACACTCACATAGTAGGGTCTGGGCACCAAGATCACGGCCAGCCAGACATTCACATCGAAACGCCCCCGGCTCCTAGCATCAACACAGTATCGCCACCCTTCAAAGGCACCGGGCCCATGAGGGCGCTCTACGCAGTCAGCGCAGTGCATCTAGATGGTGGCGCTGCATGATCAGCGCGATCTTCGACACGGCGCTACAGAGACGCACGACAATGTCGAGGTCTCTTCGTATACCAGGTGCGCGGGGAAATGCACCAGGCACACAGTTGCTCACGTTACCTCTTCCTGACACGATGTTCTCAGCGAGCCCTTCAATACCCTTCGGTATCGACGTTCTTCCTACTGGAGTTCCTAACCAGAGTTTGTACGGGCAAAATCTAGACGTACTGGGCGATCTCGAGCACGCGCGGTTTACTCACCCAGAGGTTAACAGTTCCGATATTCTCGTAGTAACCTCGGTGATATATCATACTTTAGAGCCTGCACGCAGACTGCACTCGTGATGCGTCTTGAGAGCCTTGCATCTTCTCCGCGCGCGGAATTGATGGTTCCTACATATTCTGCTGACGATCTTGCCAACCTCTGCGAAGTATTGGAGCACCGACTGCAGGATACTCGAGTTTACAGGAAGGACCGAGACTTCTGGCTGCCGTTTATAGAATTCGACGTTGTGGCAATGTAACAAAATACTTGGCGAGGGTGGTTTCGGTACGATCTCAAACTATTGAGTCATTGGTTTCGCGTCCTGATTCATTCTCCCTGAAACTGTTAGGAACCATTTATAACGCGTTCAACTTATTCACATACGAAGAGGTCGCCATCAAGGTTGATGTACCTGACGAGACGTTCCACGAGCCATGTGCCTTACCACACGAAGCAAAGATCTACCATGTGCTGCAGGGCCATCGCGGATTTCCATCTATACAATGGCATGGCGACGATAGAAAAGCTAGTATCATGGTGATGGAACAGCTGGGTCCTACGTTGAATCAGCTTCGCCGATTCTGCAGAGGTCGTTTCTCTATGAAAACTATATGTATGCTCTCCCTTCAGATGGTATGTGTCACTTAATCCACGTACGCGCAAGATCGTAACTTCTGGCGGATTACACAAATAGAGTCTGCGCATTTACAGGGTATGCTTGTCCGGGATATCGAGCCTAGTAACTGTGCAATGGGAACGGGGGTGCACCGAAATGTGGTATATCTGTTTGACTTCGGCGTCTCGAAGCTATATGTGGACCCTACGACTGGAAGGCATATCTCGCTGAGAGAGGGCCGATCGGAAGTCGGCACTCCTCGCTATGCCAGTCACAATACCCATTTCGGCCGCGATACGTTCATGCTCTGTATAGCCGAATATACCTGCTCTCAATCTATGCATTGCATACAGAGCTCGGTCATCGAGACGATATCGAGGCCTTCGGCATCACTCTTCTTTTCTTTTCCCCCATGGATGCTTGCGTTGGCAGGGTATGTACGCCCCAAGCATCGATGCCAAGCTGCGATGCATCTGTGAAATGAAAGCTGGTGGTGCCATGCAAGAGCTCTTATTGCGGTCGCCCCCGGAGTTCGCGGAATTATTCGAGCATAGCCGTAGTCAGGCTTTCGAAGACAAGCCCGACTACTGGAAGATTAGGCAGCTGTTCTTGCAGAGGATACGGTAAGAGAGTCGGGAGAATGATGGTTTGTTCGACTGGGTCGACGATAGGTTCTCGCTTAAGGGCACGCTCATACCCGAAGAATACCGCTGGGATGAAGAGGTTGCGGCAAACGTTTGGAGTGACATGATTATCCCGTGGTGATGACGTTCTTGTTCACAATATACTCGACTTGAATGATCATGGATCCGTATGAAGAGACTATTGAAGGTTCATTCTGTGTGTACTAGGAGACACAGCTCGAGGCATTCCCGGGAGGGGAGTCCAGGCAGGTGTCTTGATAGACGGAGGCTTCACTGGCTTGTCATATCTATGCCCTTGAGGAGATGAGGCGGAGACTTACCGGTCTCCGCAAAGCGCGATGTCCAAAATGGGCTGGGAGAACGACGCTAGCAGACATCTGGAAGACGGGGCATTGCTGCCTGAGTACAAGTGGAAGGTATAGCTTTCGATTGGTAACGGGAAGAAGTGTTAGGAAGAGATCAACGTAATACAGCACGATATCCTGGATCCGGAAGGACTGGATGTATGCGCTGTGGATGTTCCAGGAGCCACCGCAATGAAGAGACTGCCTGAGACAATTCGCAAGGGGTAAGTATGCCTATTCTCGTTGACGGGTGACCCCGTGTACATAGGTACACCACTTTGATTGGTAACACTTAGGAGGTTCCGTTTGATGAGAGAAGGGACGAGCCAGCCGGAAGACCCGTCGAAGTAACATTGATGAAAGCCGATCAAAAGCAGTATACAGTCGAAGCCGTCTAACCAATACAGGATTAGGAACGAGGATAGAAGAGAACAGAGACGTAGCCGCAGAGACGACAGAATCAGATACAACAGGTATAGAAACAGTGTCAGACCGGACTCAAGAGCCGATGTTCACGATGAGACCACATAGTCCGGCTCGTAGATCGCGAGAAGCGCCGAAACACCCAATGCCGCAGCCAAAATGGTCGGGACCAGCGTGGGCCCCCACGCGCTCGCCGCGTTGGACGAGTTCGAGCCCGAGTTCGAGCCCGATCCCGACGCAGAGCTCGAGCCGGAGCTGGAGGACGCAGCGGGCGGCTCGGCAGTCGCGCTGGCGGGCGAGACGCTGACGGTGCCGCTCGGGCCGACGATGGTGCTGTCGACATTGAACGCCTTGATGTAGCTGATCTCGAAGTACGCGTTGGCGTATGCAGAGGTGCCGTTGTTGATCACGTTCTCGAGATACTGAGGAGCGTCTGGGGTGAGCACAGGAAATATGGGATGCGGTAGGACGCACGCAGCTCGAGGCATTCGCAGGGGCGGAGGCCGGGCAGGTTTCTTGATAGACGGAGGGTTCACCGGCCCTGCGTTGCGGGTGTTATATGTATGCCGAGAGGGGATGAGGAGTAGATTTACCAGTCTCCGCAAAGTGTGATATCCAGAACGAGCTGTTGCTCTGTGAAAAAGTTTGTGATGTTGCATGTCGAGGACGGATAGGCAGCGGTCGGCGGTCCCCACGTCGAGGGATCAACAGCAGTAGCTGAAGAGTTGACAGTGGAAGGAACGCTCGAGCGCTGTGCCGGGAGTGAGTCACCGCCCTCTTCCTCGGATAAACTTCGGGGTCGCGTACCGTCCAGAACCAGATGCTGCGATAGGTTTGCGTCGTCAGTTCCACATGCTGCCATCGGCCTTGGCGTAATCGCACGTACTAAATCCCCGTCACGTCAAATTGCGTAGCCCAGACCCCTCCGCCAGCAGAGTCAAAGCCGGCTCCGAAACTATTCGGCTGCTTTTCAGCCTGGCACATGTCTAAATGAGCGCACGGGCACAAATATGACACAAATAGGACGTACAACTGTACATCCGGCGACCGCGGAGCAGTTCGTCAAGGTCGTCGTGCTGATCTGGTCAGAAGGAGGGGACGCCGTGCAGCCGTCCTGCGTGTGCAGCGCCATCTGGTTGAAAGTCATCTGGTTCACGCCCTCGACGATATCGATCTCTCCACCGATTGGCCAGTTGGGGCCCTTCGTCCAGAAGCTGGGCCAAACCTACAGCATCCATGGGTTGGTCTGAGACTGTAAAACTGTATGGTGAATCGAGTAAGCGCACCGAGCAGCCATAAGGCAAGTGTACTAAGTCTATGATGAAGAGACTGCCGACGGGGAAGAAATCCTCGGTCGTGACACGGACCTATGATCGACGGGTGAGAGGGAATGATCGATGAGTACGGAAAGGACCTACGGAGTCGCGCTTGTCATTGTATGGAACAAAACTGGTGTTGTCTACTTTGATTATGGCATGCCCCGCGTCGTTAACGAATGCCAAATGATCCGTGCTCGCCAGAGACTGATTCACCCAGATCGCGTCACCTGCGTAGCCACCGGCGGATGAATATCCCCTGCTTCATGTAGCTTTTCCAGGATGACAGAACGCTTACCATTCGTCAGATTGTCATAATTCCCATAGAAATCCCACCCGGTGAAGAAGTTTTGGCCCGAATATTCGCGAACGAGGTTGTAGACTCCCCAGACGAGCTGCGACTGGAGCGTGAGGGCGGAAAGTGCGGAAAGTGCGATTTTCATAACGAATGTCGATATCCTAGCGCGCTCGTTAGAGAGGCAACAAGCACATAAGCTGTTGCTGACGAGGTTTCTGAAGAGATTGGGAGAGTGCAACAAGGCACGGACCGCTGGGTGCTTTCAATGGCAGACGATCAAATGGCAATTCGGCAGGTTGACAAGTCACGTTGCACAGCGACAGCAAGGCTTTCCAATATTCAGTGTTCGTGTGGATGACAGTGGAGAGCAGAGCAACGAGGAGGGCAGAAAACAACTAGGTGCGCGACCTAAGTCGAGCAAATAAAAGGATCGCAGCAAGCCGACATTCGGCCTGCCAATTCCGTTACGCAGCTTGTTGAACAAACACAACACGTTTCGCTGGCGCTGCATGGGACGTCATCGGATATACGGGGGCTTGATATGAAGACACGTTCAGGGAGCTATGCACGGGTGACGATGAGGTCGTCGGCGTTCGCTTACACGCCACATGGCTGGCACAGCTTTGTGGCCCCAATCTAAGCATGTACACTAATGCTTTACGGTGGGAGATGCCTCAAGAGAATGTCATTAATATTGTATTGGATGTGGTCGAGTGCAGTGGGGATACTGGTCGTATTACAGAATTCACGTCAGTCCTGCCAAGACCCTCTAGCTCACTGTGTCATTGATATCCCTCAACACCCTCGGCCTCACAAGTCGACAAGAATAATATTTCAGCAGATTGCCAAACTACATATGCAGAAACAGGCAGCTTGGGATTCCTCTCAAGTTATTTCATGCACTCACAACCCAACTCAGGCTAGCCACGTGGAGATATTCAGGCTGCAGAAGTGATAGTACCCCCCTTCCTCTGATGAGTTCTCTCTTCGACAACGCAAGTCATGAACCTAAATCAATCCTGCGAGATATTCGTGCTCCCTTTGTTTCTCCCCATCTTCATGAGTACCGTTGTAACAATGCTGCGCGGTACCTTTCGCCGTCGGTGTGAGAAATCCGAGACGCTCGTTCCCATATCACGATTATAATGCGTTTTGGACAACTTCCGCTCCTGCCACTATCTCGAGAGGGATAATGACACGGGCAGCTCACCCGACCGCAGATGGATGCGTGGAGACCACATTCATGTGCTCGCTCCGCGACGGCAGCCCAGTCCAATCTTTCGGTACGACCCATTACCGTGGGCCCGTTTGGCATGGTCTGTCAACTGCCATCGCTCACCACCGACCGACAAAGAACGAAACCGCCTTCCATGGGTTCCCACCATGTCTTCTCCTTTTACACAGCACACCATGACCTCCTCGATCCACAACGAACTGACGGAGACCGTAGTTGATGCGCTGAAGTCCCTATCTGATGTGCGGAAGGCCAATCTACTCCTGGAGACGGCGCAGTCGCTCATAGATGCCGGAAGGTATGCTGCTATGGGTCGATCTCCTTATCTGGCTTGACCGTCGTTCAAATTTCAAGATATGGCGACGAGGTTGAGAGATACCTGGACGTCTATCTACGAACTCCCTGTCTGTCCAAAGCAGACCGGACGCGAGCTCTACTCCTGCGGGCGAATGCACGAAGAATATCCGCAGAGAAGCTTCTGGGCAGGGCTCAATTAGGTATGCATCGTCGCGATATCTGCCCGGTGGTAGCTGAGGCGTTCCCAGACCTCCAGGCGGTTGCCCAGCTGGACCCCTCGAACCGAGACCTTCAGACAAGCTTGCGGAGGGGGCCAACAGTGAGTATTCTGACGATCAACAGTTCACGTGCCCCATGTCAACGATGTGATTTATGAGACTGAAGTTGGCGTGCTGTATTCCCTCAGATACATTCCCGACACGAGCCGGCATACCAACGCGCTCCTGCAGAAATATGGGAGCACATCGCCCGCTGCATCCCGCGATTCCACCTCCGCACGTGGTTCTTCGTGTCCTCCTTCCATCGTAACATCGCCCTGCGTCTCATCTTCCGCACGCTCGACCTGTACTTCGGGGACGACCAGGATACGGTGCACCGCGGCCTCGACATCCTTGACCGCGTCAAGGCCGACCATGTGTTCGCGAGTCGCGTCAAGACGCTGCGCGTGCACTGGTCATACGAGGAAGGGGATATGCTCGACCTCATGGCGCGTGAGTCCACCCTGCTATCGGATTATCGTCACACGACAAATTCTGCGTTGCAGGGCTCTTTCGGACCGCGTTGCCGGCGTTTAACGCCATCCAGGAGTTCGAGTGGATCGGCTACCCAGAGATGCGTGCTGAGATGGTGCAGGCTGTGCTGGCGAGCCACCCGCACCTGCAGAGTCTCGGGTTGATAGGCTGGCACTTTGACGCCGTCGGAGTGGTGCGCACCTTCCACACTTCCGAGCGTTTTGAGCTGACAGGGCACGCAGTCCGCCTTCCGGAACCTGCGGCAGTTCGTGCTGCGCGCGGAGGACGACGACGGGTTCGCGGACATGGGCGAGGTGCGGACGGTGCTCGACCAGAACGAGGGCACCCTGCGGCACCTCACGCTCGGCGCGTACCTCAAGCGGCAGCACTCGTGGGACAGCGCGTTCGGCTCGGCGACCATCCGCAACCTCACGCACCTCGACCTCGTCGACACGCGCATCTCGCACGTCGTCCTCGCGCGCGTCGCGCACGCGCAGTCGCTCCGCAGCCTCACGCTCCACGGCACGTTCGAGGAGCCCACCGCTGCGCGCGTCGTGTTTGCGAGTGACCACATCATCGGCGGCTCACACACCTTCCTGCCGCACCTCGAGGCATTCCGGTTCGTGCTCGTTGGACACGACGACGACTTCGCGCTATTTCAGGCCGTGACGCAATTTCTGCGCCAGCGCCCACGGCTGCGTCGGCTCGACCTCGGCAACTGTCCCTGGGAGCTCGTGCAAGGCGTTCTGCCCGAACTGAAGGGTCTCCGCGTGCTGCGGGTGCGCATCGCAAATCTGAACGAAGGGGCGGTCGACGCGCTCCTTCGGCTTATCCCACAGTCAATGGTGGCGCTGCACCTTGCTGTAGTGGTGTCTGACAAGCCGCTTGTAAGCCACTACGATTACACACCGGACACGAACAGCGCTGATATGTCGTGCCCTTACAGAATGAGTATGCACCACTGTTCCGCCGTTTCACCGCGCTCGCTATGCTGCACCTGCACGCACATTCAAGGCGGCGACCGCAGGCGAACTTGCTCAAAGAAAAAGACTTCCAATTACAGACGGAAGAATGGGCGATCGCAGCGCGGAGCATCGCCGTCGCATTGCCCTCACTCGACTTCGTTGGGTGGCATGGCGAGCATTACGTCGTCGTACGCGGCGGTGCGTTGCACGAACGCGTTGAGCTTAAGGAGCTCCCGGTCCGCCGACGGCTGGACTGCGGCAACGGGGTGGACCTTGGGAGCGAAGATGCTGCGTGGATGGAGAGGAAGGACGTTCCGATGGACTATGAGATGCCTGGGCTGGAGTCCTGATGCAACGGACGTTAGCATTACAGCTGGGACCGGCCTCGGACGGCCGTGTAAAAGACCTCACGCTGCAGGTGGCATGAGCAGTGCATGCGGTCAGGTGCAAGTAACTTGAAGAGTGTCGTGCTCATGGTGCACTTGGCAGGCCGGCAAAACCGCTCTACTTGCTGGCGCGTATACTAAAGCAGTATATTGATTCGAGGTTGTGGACAGGATGAAACGTCTGTGGCGCCTTCGGGCTGGCGTAGAATACAGTGTAATGTGGTAGGCCAATCGGAGAATGTGAATTTGGTGCAAGAAGGCTTTCTCCCGCGGGATTTCCCATCGAGGAACTCCTTATACACACGCCTACTCATCCAGCTTCAGATTCTTTGACAAGCGTGTTTATCGCGGGTGTTGCCGATTCTCAAAGGATTGCAAGAGGCTCGGCGCTGAATCCGGGTCAACGATGTAATTATACTAATTCATGCCCTGGTTTTGGTGTGGTCTGAAACGCAGCCACGCCGTTTGTCGGGATCGGTACGTAGCTTGAGGCAGCGCATAACCAGATCTGGGATCAGTAAGCCTTGAATAGTCGGCTTTCCCTTGTGAATCTAGCTGAAGCTCGGAGTGAGCCACCGGATGCTGCATGGACCAACGTAGCTTACCATATAATACACAACATGCACCAACCACTTGCATTGACCCGGAATAGATTGCCACAGCTCTCCAATTGTTCCCCGATAGCTCCAGAATTGCGCCGCCAATGGGAGCGCCGGCAGCATTACCTACCTCGGGTGAATCTGTGAGGAACTCGAACTAATCAGAGAATGAGCTTCCTCACCGGGGAGGCTGAAGAGCATTATGAGGCCAGATAGCCCCGCCAGACACTCTGCACCATACAGTTGAGCCCCCACTACTGGTGACAGGGATAGAAAGCAGCCGCAGAAAACCCCATATATAATCGCAAAAGCGATCTGAGCGAGAATGAGAATATTGCGAGAGGTAAGGCAAAGAGAAATGACGAACAATACCTGCATAGTTGGTGATTACTGTCCACAACACGAGCTGAGCGAGGCCAGATACAAATATCGAAATGAAGAGCGCATTGACGGGTCCCAAACGGTCAGCGGCGAACCCAACTGTCGCACGCCCGAAAGCTGCGGCGATGTTCAACAACGTTAAAGGCAAGGCAGATCGCTGCTAACATTCGTGCTCAGCTCGCAGCATGCAAACGGACAGCACGAACCAAATTGCTGATGCCAGGGACCATCGTCCTCGTGAACGAAGGCAAAAAGTATAACGGAGATAGATACCCGCTGGGTTGCATCGTACTCAATAAGTCATGCTTCCACACCGAAGCACTCACAAGCCTGAGAATAGAAGGCATAATCCAAGACTCCAAAAAACCGGGTCCTTGAGGAAAGCGCTGTCGATCCAGATGATGCGTTGGCGAGCTCTAACCGTCCTGCGCTCCTTCATCAAGAAGAAAGCGACTAGCAGGACTACGGCGTCGACGCCACTGAGGATCGCGAAGGTTTTCATGTATCCAAGAGGAGTCAGCATAGCTCGCAGGATAACAGTTGAGAGGGCTCCGCCTTTTGTACATCAATGATGGACGAGTTTTCGTGATGTAGATTGATGAACATACCGAGAGATCCACCAGCAACCACAAGTCCTGCTGTGAACGCTCGATACTTCAGGAACCACTGTGCAGGTAATGCAACCTACAATGAACGGATTAGTATGACATAAAAGTGACAGCATCAAGGGACATACAATCAGAGGAAAGGTTATAGCGATCGCTAAGCCCTGCAAAACTCCCTGTCCACGAACGTAAGATACCTATCAAAGGTACAGCATGACAGCTTACTAGTGTTATGAACAATTGCCAAATTTGCGTGGAGAAAGCGGCAGTTAAGCAGCTCAGGACAAAGACCAAACCGCCTAACGCAAGAAACGGCTATAAGTTCGGTCAATTCAGTGCTACCCTGCGCGGACACAGACCAGGATACTCGCTTTATATCCACTTTGAAGGTGAATGTGTAACCAGCACCGGCCTAAATAGTGATGCAGACTTACAAACGGTCACCAAGTTTGCCTGTGACAATGCTCGCCGAGAACATGACCTGCGTTCATGTTGAAAATCGTAAGGCGATATTGCAATGTAATGAATCCTACCATCGAGGTGACGCTCCCCATGGTACTCATCAGAGTATCAGATGCATCCGGAAACACATTTTGCTGGAAGTAATCTTGAATCACCCCCCACGCCTGTCTACAAATTAGTGCGTAGACCAACTACATTCAAAGAGCTACAAAGAGCTCACAAGACTGGTGGACATGGCAGAATGAGTCAGCGAAGGAAGTCCACATATCGAAGCATACCTCCAACCAATCGTAACGGCACAGTACATAGTACAACCAAGGACGACAAGCCACCCACATCCTCCCTCAGGGAAGAGATCTACTTCAGCACCGGGTGGCTGGATAGTACCAAGCTGGGACGAGTGCTCCTGAGCCGCTTCTTTACTGAGTCCCGGAATTCGCTGGTCGGTATCAAGGAATAATTTGTTGTCCGTGAAGTCCGTCGCCGGAGGAAGATTCAGAGTGTCCATGGCTGAGCAAAGCCCGTGGTCGAGATGTCAGATGGTATATATAGTGTCCTGGAGATGTCGCAACGGGCGTGATATTCTCGGAAGCAGAATGCCACGTCCGCAAATTGTCACATCCAGGGAGGACTCCTTCTGCCGATATGAACGACCGCCTGGAACGAATCATGAACCTGACGTGGTTGGCTTTGCTTGTCTTTGCCGCACAAAACTGAATTTGCTGATTTGGTCTCGACCCATGCCACGCCTGCGACACGCGGAAATATGTCTTGATCTATTGAAGCTCAGGCCTGCTCATGCGACTAATTGAGGATACGAAGGATATATGTAAAGCCTTGTACGGTCCGTCACAGTGACTTGTATCGCTTGCTTTCAGGAACAGGAAGAGTTTAAGCGGTATGAGATCAAGCGAGAGCATGGTCTGCTGGTTTACCTATAATTTGAGTGATCCATTGTTTTCCGGAGCAAGGATACAGAGGCATATTACCTACATACAAGGAGTTGCTTTCACGAATGTTCGTTGAGAAAGACGGCATCGTGGGCACCCGCCGCACAAGGCCGCACACCATCGACGAGTGATCTACAGAACCAACAATTTAAAATTCTTTCCTCACCATATTAGCTCAGAAACAGGACAGCTGGAAGAGCTGCGATTGGGAGAATTGAGCTCTGCTGACACTCGCAACACGAGAAGATGGAACCGCAGAGTGAGGAACCTGCACCCTTACATAGGCCGCAACAAATTGTCGGCTCAAACCACTAGTTGATGACTCCGGATTTACTGGGTGAGGAACAACAGAATTGCACTGACAAATTCCCGCTGCTTTGGCAGTGGGTCTTAGAAGTGATCGATGTAGTAGATCCTTCACCAAAAAACGGCGATTCCTGTCTCCCACGCTTTGTATGCTTCTATTTGGCGCTGATCCCTACCCTATTCCGGTGACGTCTCGTTTTCCCCCATATTGCAGTCCTCTCTTGCGTAGCTATGCGTGTGGCTACGTCTGGATTGTTTGCTGGAATTCCTGCATGTGTTACTGTCGATAATTCTCGAGCTGTCTCCGTCGTTTCTTCGGCGTTCACTCGCAGCCACTGTATCCCTCAAACCGTACACGTTAGCAACAGCGTCGCCGTTTCGACGTCTTGTGGCCCTGTAGTTGTCTACTCTCCTGGTGGCTGGTTTACATCCTCCTTCCCTTTGGAAGTATCTTTTGTGCCTTCGTCTGGGAGCGATGTTGTTTTGGGAAATGATTGGATAGCTGCTTGATTGCAGATGAATATCCTCCGTCAGCATTGTGTCGCGCATTCGGCGTAATGCTCTGGTACGACTCCTTTGAACGCATGAAGTTCCTTTTGATAACTCTGATAGTGTTGGCCATCTTCGTCGACGATTGCAGGGCTATATCGCTACGTTACAAAAGGGGAGATACAGAGTGCACGGCACGGTGGCGTGCCAGACAAATTCAGGCGGGAGAAGCTGCCCGGGTCAAAGTTATCGAAGAGTTCGGGTGTAGTTTCAAAATTGGGCTAACAAAACGTTGTCGTGAGACGTATCTCATGTTATAATCACAGCCGCAGTGCGGTCGATGTTGAAGTAGGGCGGTCGCTGGGCGACCAGCGTAGTTATTTGGGTTTTGTGTCGAATACGTTAATAATTGAAATGTGTTCAACCACAAATGGTGCGAAGCTCGTGAGCAAGCAAGGTCTCTGCCGCCCGGCGGCGCTTCCCTAGTTCACGCCTTCCTCGCAGCAATTGTTTGGATTAAGGCTGACACTCGATCGTGCTCCCACTTCCAACCCGACCGGACTCATCGCGCAACCCTAGCAGTATCTCTGTTCTTGTAATGGCATGGGCTCCAGGTTGTAATTCGCGCTACTTCAACGGATAATTTATGCGCTATGTGCTATTCAGCCTACTCACTATGTATGTCGTCCTGGAGGTAAGCCATTTCAGGCTCGGAAGATCCCCGGCCCATTGGTCAACACCCGCTTCATACAATCTGACGTTCCATGATGGCCTACAATTCATGGTGGCTACACTGCGATGGACAATACATTCTCTGGCGCGATATATCCTGGATATCCATGATGTACTGTCAGTCCCATGTTTTTCAAGTTTTCTGCGTTATCGAACTGCTTGTGGCCCTGTATATTCAAGTTTACGAAGTCAAATCTGCTCTGGGCTGGTAAGGATGGTCCCCTTGATCTCTTCGCAAACAGCAGTGAAGGCTTTCCCAAGGTATTCGAAATCCGAAATCTACGAGACGGTTTGAGAAAAGGTAGCCTCTAACTATCAGCGTATGCTCACCTCATTCCAGACTTGGGCGCTGCATCGGCACCACCAGCCTCCTGCGTGGAAGTAGTGAGCCGCGTATGTATTCCACTTCAACAGCAGCTTCTCCATGAGCTGATCATTGATAGCTCTGAGTGTGTCCTTCGAGTACACTTCACCTTCCCTAGACTGGACTGGAAGCGGCAAGAGAACGTTGACCTGTGGCACGCCCAAAGTCAATACGACGCGATCAAATGAATCGGTGCAGAGCAAGTACCATATTGAGGGTCAGCGCCCCCGTTTCATCCATGACCTTGGTGCCCATGACCTCTGCCAATTTCTTGCCACCATCTATCGCCAGCTTGTGGCAGTATTCGTTGATGACAGATTCTCCGCCGAGCCACTTCCGAAAGTCGAGGGCTATGATCGCAAGCAAATCAGAAGAATCGACTCCGCAGTGCATCGCAGCATTATTTGTTTCGACCCACCTGCCTTGATGCTTAAGGACGGAATGAAATCCATTGTACCCGTCCCTGAATTTCAACTGTTATTCAGTAACAAAGGTATCGCTGACACATTCTTAGCCTCACACTCGTGCTGCACAACGAAGTTTGTCCCTTCTACGCCGGGAGGTAGGGGACGGGGATCTCTGGGTGAGACATATTCGTTGGACGTAGGTATAGAGGACTTGATGAGATATTGATTCCTGAAGAGCCGGTACTCGTCAGATTCTTGTCGACAGATAAAGCATCAAGTGATATGATATGTATCTCGAGCGGTGTGCGAGCACGAGAAGCTGACCTCTTCGAAACGTAAAGCGCAGCGCAGCCTCGCTTGGCGTACAGCCATTTGTGACAATTAGACACCCAGAAGTCAGGATCGGCACTACCGAGGTTGATATTCATCTACGGTGTAGAAAGCGAACATAAAGCATATCAGCATAGATTTAATTGACTCGGAGGATCGTCATTACTTCTTGGCCGATGCTGTGGGCAGCATCAATTACGCTGTACACGCCCTCCTCCCTGCAAATCTTGACCATTTCTTGCCAAGGCATCAACGCTCCCGGGTTCGCAGTTATGCTATCTATCACCGCGACAAATTTGTTCTTTCCCTCCTTGAATGCAGCGTTAGCATCCCCCTCGGAGTAGGCGTAGCCGAATGCAGTGTTCGGATACTGCTTTTTAACCTCCCTGAGACGTGAGCGGAAGCGATCCATGATCTCGGCGTGCGTCATCGGGAATGTATACTCGATGCTGTGCAACTCAGGTCTAGGTTGCTCAGAGCGGTCTGCAAGATACTGCAGAGTATGTGAGATGGCACCGTATGTGGTCGATGCTGTGCAACCCAAGCCATAGGTTAGGCAACGAGCTAGCAGAATCGCGATGCGAGGACATACCCCCAATGACTACGTCGCCTTCCCTCCATTCAAAGTTACGAAGGACAGTGTTTAGGCCATGTGTCGTATTAGGCACTAGAACGATCTCATCGGTAGCGGCTCCGACTAGCTCAGCGACGAGCCTCCTGTATATGCGGGATGGTTAAGAGGCCGCAGTATGCAACAATGACAGTCAACGCGCCTCGACTCTTCGAGTAGAGGCATATATGTGATGCGATGGAACTTGTCCGGATTTCTTTCAGCCAGCATACCAAGCTCGGAGCAAGCAAACATGACAGGCAGTGGGAGTGAGCCATATGATCCTAGTATCCGGTATGGATCAGCCTCCTTCAAGTGAGATATCTCCTGAACGAGAACTTACCGTGGTTGAGGTTCACGTATTCTGGATCAAACGCCCAAAAGCCCTTGAGAGCATGGCCAAATGGCGGAGGAGGAACGTCCTTGTCGTACGTATGTCCCGACGGGACTTCAGTGTCATTTGGAGGTGTCGAGTGAGTCATGGTGGTGCTCTAATGCTAACGAAGACTCCTTGAGCAGAATAGCTTCACTGACCCTGACCAGCTTATATACGCACTGGGCATGGCGGGAACAGTGAGTTATTCTTCCCCTGGCAGTGTTTCCAAGGCTGCAATGACTCACCCAGACTCGACTCGATGGGGCAATATATCTCTCGTTTTGATCCTGGTTAGCTATCTATTAGGTTCATGGGCTGAGACAACTGCTCTGTCTTCAAGAGAGATTGTCCCGCTATCAGTGATAAGTGAACGATTCGGTCGAGACCTTCGCGCGCCTATTCAAGTGGTGTCCCGATATGGGAGTCGAATTTGTACCCAAAAATCAAACTAGGGAAGCACCGCGGCGGCGGCAACAACCTTGCTTGCTAGTGTGGCTATTGCGCACTATGTCTTTCGGACTTCGAAATTCTGAGTTATGCAAAGTCAAACCCGAACTATTCTCTTCTCTTATCAGCTAACAGTGCACTTATCTCATCCTATCTGTCTTTGGTTCAAGTCCTTGATGAATATTTGCTTGTCCTTACATAATCAATAGCTACATGTTGCCGATGAAAGCTATCTAAGTAGTAGACGATCTAGTGCATATGTAGAGATGCAAACAAGAATTGAAAACGGAGAGGACAAGAGGTGAGATGGTGAACGACGCGAAGCATATGATTACCCTATAAGCTTAGCTCTTGATCTCCGATGGATAGATAATGCTAGCCAATGCTAAGTACATCATGACTTGGATTCATCAGCGTGGTCGAGGCTTCGAGCAGCCCGGTAACGAGCCGAATAGAACACGCTTAGTTGGAACCCCAGCGGTACTCCTTGTTCTTGCTCTCGCTGTTGTCGCTATCCATGTCTCTGTCATCCCTTTATCTTACTTTGAGAAGACGGTCCATGAGATTCTCTGCAAGTAAAGGCTGAAAGGTTCCTGATGACGCGCCCAGAAGTAGCCCTCCTAGTGTATCCTTCATGGTCATCTGAAGGTCGCCTGAAGAAGATTGTCTCAGTTTAGGGCCCCAAACCAAGCGAACTCACTCACTGCTCAAATGCATCACCTTTCTTTCATCCTTCGCCACGCACTGCACGATCGGAAAGCTAAAGCAGCGGGTCATGCCGCGGGCCGGCGCTATCTTTATATGGGAGGCGACGCTTACTGATTTTCTGCAAAAGGGAATATATTCCCATGGAAACCCTCGGTTGCGCGACGGTGACTGTAGCTTTACTTCGGTCTCTTCCATCAACAGCTCTAAGATAATTGATCCCTGCTTTCCCTCATTTTACCTGGGAGCTAACAAACGCGTGCCATCGTGAATACTTATCGGAATATTCGCAATCTCGGAATCCCCACGTTGGAAACTTCATAGATTCTGGAAAAAAACGGGCATTTGCAGTCGCCGGACCCGGTCTTCCTCCGATAAACTCGACACCTCGGTTTAGTCCATTGTTGGATTAGTGCTGTGTGTGAAAAGTGGGAATTTGCGTGGCCTAGGAGAGGAGGTTCACTGGGCGAGAGCCTCTGTATTCAACAAGCCCACGTGCCCGATCGTACGCGTATCAGGCTACTAGCCATCCACGTTCCTCCTGCTTATACGGTGAGTACATGTTATGATTCTCGCGGCATACCGAACTTGCGTCGAACTTGCTTCATCTCGTATCAGTAGTCCACTCTCCCCTATAGCATTATGGAGAATACTGCACCGGCTGCTCAAACATGTGTCACGCCTCGGCGCAAGAGAGTCTGGACACCCAGCTCAGTCACCAACCTCTACTCCGCCAAGCGACGCCGTATTTCCGTCGCTTCAGTAGATCTGTCGAAGGAATTGAGTGCTGCGCGCGAGCCCATGGCTGCTGAGAAAGTTACTGTGGTACGTGATCAGCTGCTCTACACCTTACTGTTGCTCATCGCGTATGTATGTAAATTGCAGGCCGATCGCTTCATCTCGGCGCCTCAGGAACACCCATTACCTCTGAACACAACACCCCGAAGCGTACGCATAGCTCGTTCGTTTGGGCTGGCCGATGCTCGCGTCCTCAAGTTCCGGGATACCAATGCGAGTGTGTCCACCTCGCATGAACTCCGTCAGCACCGCTCCCAGTTCGCGCGACTACTCGCGTCATCGTGTGAGGCACCCCCGACGTCAAGTCTCGCGCACCTCGGCAAGCGCAAGCACTTTACGCTTGCACTGGACGCTCCGGGCGTGTCCATCGACCCTTTCGCTCATCCTCTCTCGTGGTCCGCCCAGAACAATATTACAGTGGCGTGCGGGCGTGACGTGCACTACCAGAACCTTGACTCACGCACTATCACGCATCTTTGTAAGCTCCCACGCTACTATGGCCATATCTCCAGTATCGAGTGGGCCGCGCATCAGCCCCATGTCCTTGCGGTGGGTACTACATGTGGCATAGTGACGCTCCGCGACGCGAATACCAAACAAGAGGTGTCCGAGTGGTCCGACTCCACGATCTCCATGATTGGTGGCATGAGCTGGAAAGAACATGTACTTGCAGTCGGCATGGACGACGGCGAAGTCAACGTGCACGACGTGCGCACACGTATCGGCACCACGTTAACCTCCCACAAGAGCAGAATACACGGCGTCCGCTGGAGTCCGAATGGGAAGTATCTCCTGACGAGCGACCATCAAGGCATCGTGCGATTGTGGGATGTGCGTGGAGGCAAAGACCTGACGGTATGTGACACGCATGGCGGCAGGATGAAGCACGGTGCTCCTGTAAAGGTGAGACATGTCTAGTAATGCGAAGGATTTGACTGATGAATTTGCGCAGGCCGTTGCGTGGTGCCCGTGGAAGTCCGAGCTATTTGCGACAGGCTCTAGCTACCCCGACGGCAGAATCCACATCTGGAGCGTCAACTCGATTACCGCCTCGCCAGCCCCTCTGCACACCATCTCGCTCAATACAGCAGTCACCTCGCTCATCTGGTCGCCGCATTGCAAAGAGCTGCTGAGCACACACGGCTCGTCCTGGACCACACCGCCCGCGTCTGCGCCGGTTCTTTCTCATTCGGCGGCACGGACAGCCCGTCCGGTCCCGACCGCAAGCGCACAGGCGAACTCGCTCATGGTCCATGCGTACCCGTCGTGTAAGCGGCTAGTGACCGTGTGTGCGCACCAGGCCACTGTGGGAAATAGTGCGCTGAGCCCTGACGGGACATCAGTCTTCACGATCTGCCCTGCCGAGGAGGCGATGAAGATGTGGAGAGTGTGGGGTACTCCGGAGAGCGTCGAGCGACGTGAGAGCGCCTTCGATAGGTGTACGATCCGGTAGGGTGATTGTAGATCGATGCTCGGTTGGTGCCTGTGTCTTGCTGGCCCTGGTTGTACATATCTGTAGATGATCTCTTCTTTGTATGGATACTGCCTGTATTGCCCTGACACAGTGTATATCATGTATATATGTCCATGCATACCTCCATCGCTGACCCGTAGGCTTACGGGCCATCCCGATCTAAACTGCTGTCAGCCGCAGTTCTGACCTCGGAAGCGAACGCGCGACATTTACACCACAGAATTATGGGCCCTGGCTATTCTTGTCCTTGATCATTTCTTGGTTTGTCATTTTAACATTGCCAGCAATTCTTCCGTGAGCGCGTCCGGGCTCCGACGGTCACCATGGGTATCCATTGAAGCTACCCGCGACGACGCATGAGTTGGCATGACATATTCCAGATGTATTGATCGAAGCAGATGCAATGACGCATCTCGATTGGACGGTCATACTGCGATCCTAGCATAGCTGACCTATCTAGATTCTTGCCCTTGGCAAGAACATCGGGCAGTGAGTCATACGTTGCATCCTATAACTTGGGTCGACGTGGTCACAGATGATCATAACCGGCGCGCAACTGCGCGTCCATTCCGGAGATAACTTACCAGGACCCACTAGTGCCGCCCCAAAGGCCACCAGTCAACATCATCGACGTATAGGCCCCAGGAATAGAACACAATTTACGGCTACCGTCCATGGTCGGATCAGCAGCGGGAGAAGGACACATTTGCCCGCAGCATTACAGATGCTTACAAAGTAGGAGTATTGAACTCGATGAAACTCATAGAAAATGGGGCTTGATACAACGCCGGGATAGGTGCCACCGGACTCTTGGATGATATCAGAGAGGCCCCAAGCTCGCCATGCGAGGCCGATGAATCCAAAGTCTAGAGCAGTTCCTGCGGCCTGCCAAGGGTTACGAGAGGAATACATTACACAAGTTGCATGCGCGGTAATGCGAGCAAAGAGAAGGCTCGGTCGAGATCGAGCCGTTCAAGTTCCTAGCGCCCTGGCATTTCCTGCTCCGCAACATATCGCGTCCCGATGTCCCTCCCACATGCTCCGTAACCTGCATTGAATTGGAAGTTTTATGCTGTGGGTGCACTGTGACTACTGCTTCCGAGGATTGGCTACGGCGTGGATGATGCAGAAATACGATTATTCAAATGCTTTCTGACGGGTAATATTCGAGCTCCGCCATAACTTTCCCGAAGATCAGAGCTTCAGTTGAGTCTAGGGTGTCAATTCTTCGCGTGCTTCCACGGTCGACATCTACGGGATATTGCTAAGCATAGCACCCTGGAGTCTGAAATTTCGGGAGCATAGTCCATAATTCGTCAGGGTCGAGCATGCGCGCAGTTCACGCAGTTGCGGAGCTTAAAATTTAGCGGGAATCGATCACAGAAAGACCCGAGGCAGTGTGTCAGTGGAAAAACCGTGCTTACTCGTCTTCATGAAATTGATCTAATCTACCGGATGCTATGGTTGTGGACGTCGGTCGCTGAAGATCGCAGCTCGAGAGTCTATTCGTATGATGCTCCACCAGTCAAGATATAATACCAATCTGAACAATGTGTCAGAGACCGTGTCCTGACGAACTCTCGACGTAACGGTTCCCATCCCCTTCAGGCCATCGCCAGCCCACACTGTGCACGCCACGCAGATACGTGCCATGGACTCCTTCGCAGCAGTTCCTGCAGAGGTTCTCGAGCACATTGCCTTCTTTGCCGCTACGGATAGCTTCCTCGGACCTCCGGGAGGCGTTACGGCGCTGCTCAACGCTAACCGCCGAACCTATCTTGCCCTCTCTCTCGACTCTAATCCGCACCTTTGGGCGCGTATCTTCTCTCACAAGTTCGATTTTGCCGCGGCCGAGCGCCGATTGGGAGGGGGAACGGTCTCTGCGGTTGCAATTGCTGGCGAATTCAAGAGAAGGTGCGAGGTGCTGAAACGGATACGGGCGTGTAAAGATACGTTCGCGAAGAGGGGCGACTTGACGCTGGAGAGAGCTCACCAGAAGTCACTGAACACCTCACTATGGACGGTTTACCTCATGATGCTGGAGAACGATGACAGAAACGAGAAGCAGCTGAGGGACTACGCTCACATGGACCAGTGGCTGAAGGACTTCCTGTTCCACGAGGCCGGTGCGTCACTAATGCGGGCGAACGTCGCGGACGGGCACTGGCCGCCAAGTGACGAGAGGACATCACTAGCAATATGGATGTTCTGGTTTCTCCTGAGGCCAGGTGAGTGGCTCCTCCATTACACCAGAACCACAATTCATCCTGGTCGATAGACGACCATGTTGTGGACGATGAGATGTTTCTCGAAGCAACAAATCTCTTGAAAATAGTGGCATTAGGCGCACACCAGGTATGCTCTTGCACTCCTCGCGTTATTCACGAGTTGCCTTGCGGGAGGATATATCACAGTCTGATGACAAATACTGCATTCCCACTGAAGAACCCATGAGTGGTCTACTTCATGACGTTCGTTCGTTGAATTTCCCGAATCAAGTGATATATGTCCCCGCGGCGAATCTATGGTCCTCTTAGAGACATATCTCTGACCATGCAACCATTCATACACGTGCCTAGTATGCTCTATGTCGACCGACGTGGCGGGACTTCAGACCCCCTTACTATCTCAAGGAGTCTACGCTTATTGAGCCTTACTCGCACCCGCTACAATTTGAACCGCCATCTCCCGCCGCTCCTGCCATCCTTGCCTACCTGACGCTCATCAACAAATTGTCCATCTCTTGGGATACCATCAACTACTTGAAGCCGTCCGCTCCAATACCGCCTAGTACCGTACCTGGAATAGACAGTAGTGAATGGGACGCAGAATGGACGAGAGGCCTCCATCTCTCGAGGATAGGTCGGCCACTTGGTGTCGAGTTCTCTGGCGCATTCATTCCTGGTAGTCTTGAGGGCATCTGGGAAGGGCTGTTTACCGTGCGTTGTCCTCTTACTGCTATGCCTATTTCTCAGACTCAGCACGCCCTGCAGTACACGGAGTTCACGACCTATGCCGCACTCCTGTCTGGCGCCGAGCCAAGCGCCCTCCAACAAGGCCGGGTCGCACAACACCCGCATTACTGGCGGATTCGCGAGCACCATCTGTTGTCCGGCGCCGGCACGCTTCCGATCACAAATGGCACGAACAGGACTAACGGGCCTCAAACAAATGGTGCACAGGCCCAGCAGCCAGATCAGCTCCCACTATCTCCGGGGGACCCCCTACGGGCGTATATCCCACAGGCGACGGAGGTCCGCGAATGCCCGCTGGGTCTGGAGATCAAGGAGCCTGGACGGAAGGATCCGGTATGGTATTACAGCTGGGGAGGTGCGAACGGGACGGGGCGCGCATGGGATCCGCGGAGAGTGCGGGACGTTTTCATCACGGGCGAGGTATGTGATTGTGTTCCGTGAGTTGACTATAGGATCTAACCCTTGCGGGAAGGGCCACTCCGCTTGGGGCCAGTTCAACCTCGTTGGCCGTGTCCGGCCGTGCGACGGGTTCATTAGCCTGTACAAGGAATACGTGCGTGTGCAAGCTATTCTTGACGCTCTCGACTGGCAGGTACTGATGTTAGGCAGATTGACGGAGACCGTGGAAGATGGCTATACAGAGGGTACCTGGTTGGAAACGCACATGGAAATTTGTCCGGAAGGTGGCGCGACACGTTAAGTCCTGCAGAAGTGCTGGGGTACGAAGGCTGTTTCATCATGAGTAGACGGACCTGAGGGTTGTACGTACTGCATTTCTGGCACACGAGACATTAGAGAGATACTACTTTCGATGCCACATACACATCTACCATCTCTACTGACAGATGTCATGACTGGCCCGCGCTCCTGACTCCCCTTGTGCCACTAGTCATGCCAGGTATACGTAGACAGAGGTACTCCTTAGTTCGCTACCGATTAGTCGAGTTCCCCAATGAATTAACATGCCCATCTATGATTTTGTGGTGAAATTAGCTGCCCCCGGGCCCGAGCAAGTGACAGGCAGTGAATATTGAATGACCGCACTGATATAGCACAGATAGTTGCCGCATAAGGAAAATGTTGCATCACCTGACCTGTTGCTGATTCCCAAACAACTTCTCGGGAAGCGAAGAACTTCGCGTCTCGAGGCCATATGGTCACCACTGTGGCTCGTGGCAGTTAGTCGGTGCTGTGACTGGGAGCTGGTACCTTTATAAGCCTAATCCGATGTACAATGCTTCCCTACCAGTGTCCTGAATACGCCTTACTCTCGCCCAGCTCTATTCCTTGCCGAGATATACCTCATTCACGACACTATTTAATAGCTCGGTCTGCCCTTCGAAATGTTTACATCAATAATCGGTGCAGTATGGCTCTTTGTGATTCCTGCTGCTCTTGGTACCGTCCTCGAGCGTGCATCGCTCGTCGATCCCTCATCGGTGTTGTTGCACGCCCGTCAAGCACCGAGCGCAACTCCCGTCTTCCCGAGCGATATCCCGTCTTGCCAGCAATGCCAGCAGAACTATGCAAATATCGATAGCTGTGCTCAAGCTGCACCCGTGCTCGCCAACTTCACCACGGTAAGCATACAAGTTCGAACTAGAAATGACCAATCGCGTTGATCGTCGATGTCGTGCCATAGATTATATTCAATCCAGGAGCGTTCATTAGCATCATCGAGTGTGCGTGTGGCGATACTTTCCAAAGTGGTGAGTTCCGCGTCCACGCCGCTTGCCAGCGATCGCTGACTGGCGGCTCTCTAGCATACCCGCAATGCGTCGATTGGTGCGTGAACAAACTTATACAGACGTCCTGTGTCGGGTGCTCACGACCGTGAGATAAGCTTCGAGCAAACCAACCAAACGGCATTCCTCAATACTAGCTCCTCTGATCTCCCTGGAATCATCACCGGAATACGGAACATCTGCGCCCTTGAAAGCACTCTTTTAGGTGGAGCTGCAAGTGCAGATGGCGAGGTTACTCCCACCGGCAGTGCTACTGCTCCTACGGCATCTTCCAATGGTTCTTCTCAGGAAGTTGAGATGAGCCTCGTGCATATCTTGGTAGTGCTTATGCTTGGCTTCTCGGCGACCTTGATGATGTGATTGTATTCGGTTTTTATTTCTCCATTCACAGACGTTTCCTTATCCCCTGCGCTATTCCAACTCTTTGCTATGACTTTACGACGTCATGATCTGACCCCTCGTAACGACTTTAACGATCTTTATCTCCTATATTCTCCGTCACGAATCGGTCCTACTATCCCGGTTGCGCCCCGTTGCAATGTTTCCCCGTCCAACCCAATTATCACTATCTGATTTACTTGGATGACAACCTTTTCTGAATTGGATGCGCGAGGTACAACACCTTTCGACGAGGCAATGAGTCCGCCGGTCGTGCTGACCGCTGACATTGGAGGCATTGCCAAAACATCTACCTTGAGCTCTTACATCAATCAGGCGCACTCTACACAAGCATCAAGTACATGCGGCGCGTGATCTGTCCCACGGACTCGACAGAGAATCGGGTGCCGAAGAGCCAAGACCAACCGAATCAAAACGTTTGGTTAGTACTCTGTGGATGCTAGATAGATCGTAGTCAGCATTGATAACGATCCATCGTACGCTAACGTAGCAGATCACGATGTATATGTGATCTAAGCAAGTGCATCAACGTCTTCCAAAAAAAGTGTAAGTCAAAGGCTGACAAGGCTTGCGTAGTTGACCGGAGTACGTGTATAACATACATGCGCGTCCTCGCGCTGAGGCGCATGCTGACACTTTTCCTAGCTGCTGTCATATCCACGAACGTAAGGGCCTGTAAACCTTTGATTAGCCCGTGAAGAATTCGTCACCGGCATGTTTGTCGCATATCTGCACCTCAAGTCCGAGAATTTGATATGGGACGACCGCCGTGAATACAAGGCCGCTAGTCACATGTATTTGTGACCTTTCCTCCCGAGCCCACGAGCCCACAAGGACAAACAACGGCTCGCCGCCTTCTCAGTCTACCATGAGGTCGCATTGCTTCCTTTTCACAGACGTCTCTCCAGTTACGGGGACAACACTACCATGTGCATGGTAAATTCTTGTATGGCCAGTTCACAAGCACGATTTGCGACAGTTTTCGGCGGCCTTTCGCTGCAGATCTGCCTTCCCAGGCTTAATAACTCATCGAGATTTCCTGACTATGACAAACAAATGGCCCTGTCATTCTCTACCCTGAGATGGCGCCAAGTAAGTACAGAAGTACCATGCTTCCTATTGTTCCAGTGACAGCACACTTCCCAGGAAAGCTTCTCATCGTTTCTCTTGTCTTCCGTCGCCAACCTATGGAGTCGCTGCAGCACTCAATATGGTGATGTGGTGATGCATTCTGGCCTCGTTTGACCTAGAATTCAACAAGTGGGACTAGAATTGAATCGTATGTTGTCCAGGGATTGCGAGTATCGTGTTGTTCTTATGTCAGGGTCGCGAGCCGAATGTTGAATTTTCCTCCTGCGGATAAGCGGGTATCCGCAGCGTCTCTCAAAGGTATCAATCTCGGGCCCCCGTTTGGCGGCGGCGATGCTTCCATTCTTAGTGAGCGCAAGCTTATATCGTACGATCACAAAAAAGGAGCGCATCTTCTGTTCTCTGCATCGCTCACCGACTGCAGCGGCCGTTTCCGCTGTCTTAGATCCTTGTACTTGCTTGTAACGATTCGCATATAATAGTAGAGTCTAGTACACATCATCGCCCCAGGCTGTGATCCGCATGCCTGCAATCATGATTGAACTGTCTACGCCCAGTTACAGGGACACTCTACAAATGCTATTGTTCATCTCCTGAGACGTGAATACTTATAAAGGGCACAGTTGAACTGCAAAATATTATTGTACAAATTAATCCCTTAAGAATAAAATTAACTCGGACCAAATGCAGGACTCGGAGACGGAAACAAGGTATCGCCTTAGTATCATTCGTCGTCTCTCCTTTTGTAGTCCATCTGGATAATGTTCTTATTACGTTGGGTAGTGCATAGGATATCAGTTTGGATATAAGATCGGAAATGGCCACCAAGAGACTCACCAACATATCCATGGATAGCCGGCTGTTCGCACTGACTAATCGCCCAAAAAGTATTTGAAGTGCCTTGAGCCACCGTGCTCCCAGATTCAAAAGCTGTTCTCCCTCGTTATACGACATTGGCGCAGTAAATGTGGAATTGGGAAACTGGGAGCGTGACATAGTGCAAAACGACTGCTTCGATCTGCTCTAATTGATCGCGCAAGACCTTGACAGCCCGGACCACAGACTGTGCGAGGTCCGGGATTGCGACCATGATGATTACGCCTAGCGGGGCTTCCAATCCGAGGGTATCATAACTTTATAGGGTGGTACGTGCAATCACCGATGGGAGAAATGAGTTATAGTTGAAAGTGACATGCGACATGTATACCCATGCACCCGTACATGCGTCGAGGTTCGCGTGGGCTAGCGCACATTCGCGCTTAAATATTGCGATTTGTCTCGTAATGCTTCGCAGGTGGTTGCTCTAGAGAGGTCCGAGGTCGGTGAGGACTGATGTCATTTCGATAGCTCCATCCAAGGCGCCGAACAAGCCAGCAGGTGGGATGCACTTCGTAGATGGCAACAACACCCTGCTGAAGTGCGTCGAAAGTTATCGAACGAGCACTACAGAAGGTCGCTCGAACATGGCTAGCTTTTTTTTGGGAAAGAGGGAAATGATGCTCGCATAGTCGGTCTATGACCGATCCAAGACTTCATAGGCCATGGCGAAGGAAACCTGCACAGTTCCATCAATTCGTTGCAGATCAATAGTATCTTGATGGCCTTCTCGCTATGGCGCACACATAAAATCACTCTGTAGCGTAAGACGGACACTTACAGTTGATTCTTGAATTTTGCTACTCTCAGACTCAGAGCCACCACGATCTGTGCTGATGTTATTGTCGTTCGCGTTCCGTAAGAGGATTCAGATTTCTGTAGTAGACACCGGCAAGAGAGCTCTTGACTATTGCGCTGGGTACGGTGTGCGGGTCCTATCGGCGCGTGAAGGGTATGGTCAGAATGGCCCTTTATTGTAAGGTCCCATCACAATAAATGACGGGCTTTCTTCTGTTCGCGTGACTTTTTGCGTATCTGTCACATGTCAGTCAGTATTACCTGCAATAGACGATGCGATCATCACTTGATTTCGCGCATTCAACACACACAACTCACAATTCTTTGCCTCCAGCATCAAGGAAGAACAATTTTTTTGTCGAGAATTCATCTGGAAGTAGTGCCACAGCGGTTCAACACACCGAGCCACTCGGATCTGATATTGAACCAACTCGGACATGGTCCAATGACATTTGCTGAATGCGCTGCAGTTGCATGTCTTACCAGACTGTACTAGTCATTTTCATACATTGGCTCCTACACTGCGCTCGTGTCGTCTTGTTCAATAATGTTCAGGGCGACTTGAGAAAAAGCCCGTCAATTAAATCTCGAACATGGATGAGGATGATTGGGCGTAACTAGTCCGTACCAGAGACAGGCTGCAGCGGCTGACCCGGTCGTCGCGTCAGAACACGTGGTGCATAGTCGCGTTTGTGGCTGACATGCTCCAAAGTCCAGATGTCTGCAGAGATACCGATGAGAGAATTCTTGACCATTGCGCTAGGTACTGTGTGCCGTGTGCGAATTGCGAGCGATACGGTTAGAATGGCTCATTGGTCCAGAAATGATAGACAATGCCATCAGTCTTGGGTCCGCGCGTTAGATGCGCATCTACAATTCACAAATGTTCATCTCTAGTAGCATCATGGAAGAATGCTTGCTCAGGCTGGCGAAACAAAAACACTTGTCAGTAAAATCGAGGATTGGGACGACAATGAACGTGCGTATCGCGTGTTCACGTCATAGAATCTGTGGTTCAACCAGGGCCAGCGGCTGACTGTGGCCGGCGGTCCGGTTCGTCGCGATCGTCAGAACACGTGGCGCGGGGTCGCGTTTGTGGCTGACATGCTCCAAATTTAAGTCCGGCCTACTTCTCATCCCGCAACATCAGCCTGTCCTAAATCATCCATGAACCGTATTCGATCTGTCTTACGCCGAGAGACAAGATCTCAAGATGCTCGCTCCTCTACTTCGGCCCCCACCCGAGAGCCCTCTACCAGCTCAAACGCATCACAACAAGGACCAGCGAATCCCAGCTCTCATTCGAAAAGAGCACCACAGCAGTTCTCAACCATGTCTAGCCCTGCCATTCCGGATAGCTTCTGGTTCTCCTCAGATTTTATGCTTGGTTCAGGGATGGTCATTATTCAACCTTCGACAGGAAAAGTGGTCGTGCTTTACGAGTCCGTCGACAACTATTGGTTCCTGCCGAAAGGAAGGAAGGATATCGGAGAGACCCTCGAGCAAGCGGCATTACGTGAAGCCTATGAAGAGGTATGTTTCGACTAATGCGAGATCTAATTACGCCTATGTCTTTGGTCTTCTCCGATAGTCTGGGTATCGAGTCGAATTCCTCCCATTGTTTATGCCGACCAATGCGCCTCCGCCTCCTGCATCTCCCCACGCACTGAGGGACCTTCCGGTTATGGAGCCATTCTACATATCCACATGCACATGGCGTCCTCGGAGGCACAGGACTGGCCCGGGAGCACAAGGCGGGGAGTACCTGACTTTCTGGTACGTCGGCCAAATCCCCGAAGATGCGGTGAGTTCCCTACATACCTGACATCTTGACGCTGTTGAATTTGATTCAATCTTCTCGTAGGTTCACCACTCCAATACAGGTATGGCGAACGAACAAAACTACCAGACTCGCCTCGTCAGCATTGAGGACGCGCTGAAGGCGCTGGACCACAGAGACTACCCATTCGAGCATCATCTGGTCTCCACCGCTTACGACCTCTGGCAGCAGACGCAACAAATCCTCACTGAAACACCCACTTGACCTCTTCTGGAGTGAGGAAGTTACCTGGGTACCTATCGGTCTTTGACTAGCGCCAGGATATGTTACCGACGCGGTGACTCGAAAATATACAATCTGGTCCGAATTGCAACCGACAATCCGATCCATTCATCCTTCGCAACTCGGACTTCTCTTTGCTCTCCGAACTCTGAAACTCGGAAAGGTGACTAAATCGAACAGGGGATAAAACATTTTGAGCATTCGTGAAGGGTATATACAAATGCGAGGGTCTATGAAGAAGTTCAAAAATACAAGTACAATGGCCCGTCCAGTGTCAAACATGGCGGAGAGAAATACAGCAAATAAGTTACGAAATCATGCGTCCTGTATGTCCACAGTGCTCGCAGTGCGTCCCACCGGCTCAGAGCTCAACGCCCTCGTCGATGATACTCTCGAATCAAGAGGGAACGGAAGGGGCGGATGGTCCGGCGTGCGAGGCGTCACCGGGCGGACACTCGACCGCATCTGCGGGTCGATGCGGTCGACCCTCGACCACCGCCGAGGGAACACGATGAGAGACGCAGACGCAGACGACATCCGCGCGGTCATTCTGGATAATGACTTGATCGACGACGCCTTTGAGGAGCGTTTCGAGGGCGACGCAGCGCCGGACTCGTGGTAGAAGGGAGTGTGGAAGAAGATGGACCGACGGCTCGGTGTCCATACATCGACGTCGTCCACCGGCGTCTCGACAGGGATGATGAAGGATGCCGGGGTGGAAACTGTGCGGTCGCGGATCCGGTCGCGGGCCTCGTCCCGGACCATCAGGCTGTTCCTCGGAATCGCAATAACGGGAATGACAGGGAGTGGTCGGATCGAAAGTGGTTCTGTATGACCGGGGGGGCGCTGCTCCTCCTGCGACCACCCGGCTTCGAGATTGTCAAGTTCAAGACTGCTCGGGAATGTCATGTCCGTCTCATCAGACATGTCCGACCATGAGTCTGACTGGAAATCGCTGCCCTCGCCATCTCCGGTGTCGACACGAGCCGTTTCAACATCCCTTGCCTCTGCCGTATTGCTTAGAGGATCAGTGTCGATCTCGGCGGTGCTGGGCATGGGACGAGGACCTTCGCCTTCGGCGGGATCAGCCGGAGTGTCCTCTGCGTGAGCAAAGCTCTCCTCGTGATCGACCGCAGCGCGGTCGCTAAACTCCTGGCGGTCCCTGGCGTCGAGGCGATCGCCATTGGGGCCGACTTGGGTTTTGCGCGTGGTTTGGGCGGAATCGACCCTGGCGTCGGAGTCCTCCGGCTGCTTGGCGCCATCGACCCCCTTGCCAACTTCTCGATCGCCATCGTCATCAATAGCTTGAACCTGGACGACCTCGCCTTTGAAGAAGGGATCCCTTTCACTATCAGTGTCCGAGTACTCTCGTCGGCTGATGTTGGACACGGGGGAGCTAGGATTCAATCTGCTAGAGCGTTGTCGAGGTCGTGGTACAGGAGGTAGAGGTCGGGGAGGGCGCGGTCGCTCGGAGGCGGGCTGGGCCATCAGCATCTTTTCGGAGCCGGCTGATGATGGGGTGGGCGTGTCAGAGCCTGCGCTGAGCATGCTCTCTCTCCTCTCCGCATATTGCGCGGGCGGAGATGGCGGAAGGACAGATGACGACTCGTCTCGAGTGATAGATAACACCCGTTCGGACATCGGGTAGCCATCGTGGTAGCGTGTTGCGCTGTTCTGGCTCCTGGTGGACCGGCCTTCGTTGAACTGGTCGATGACCCAGCCTCTGACGAGCTGTGGGGTGCCAATGCGATTGCCGATTCTGGTTCCGATCCAGCTCGATTGGCTCCCAGGACGCCGATTTCTCCGGCGGATCCTGACCCATAGTAAAGTAATAACAACAAGGGGCACCCCGACACCGCCTATGACGCCTGCTATAATGGCTGCCTGGCTGGGAAGACCGCAGGTGAGTATGTTATGCGGGGCAATCTCGAGTGGAGGAGAATGGAATCGGCGTGCGTAGTGGATGCCCTACCTCATGCTATGGCGGGCGACCGAATCTCTCGCCGAGTCTTCCAATCCCGTGCCGCGTAGTAAGGAAAATGCACTAGTCGACCTGGAGAAGCCGTGGCTCTTGCTCTCTGGATGTGCTCGCACAGGATTGCGTCACTCGTCAAGCTGGCTAGTAGGCCCATCATCAGCACAAGTTATGCCGATCTCACGTGGGCGTACCTTGCAGGTCCGTCTGTTGCAGACCTATAGTACACCTGGCCCTTAACAACACAAAGATCGAGGATGGAGTGCAGTGAACCCCGGCTAGTTGTGACTAGAGGTCTTCCGGAGGCGTGCAGTACAGCGTCCACGGTATCCTGGGCAATAGTCACTCATCTGCCATGGAAACAAGATGAGGTCTCTTACACGGTGGCGAAGCTTCGGAGTCGTCGGCCTAGGAGTGACGTTCGCATTCACCTCGGGTGATCTCGAAAAGCGTGCGGGATACTCACTGGGGACGCGCCACGGAGCCCCTTCGGGTCAGAGGTGGTGGAGGGGGGAAACACGAGGGGCTGATCATGCCGCCCCCAGATGGTACCAGACGGTGCTGCAGGCTATCCCATCCATCAAGATGTCAGAGATACACGGAATGACAATCAGAGAGCTGTAAGACGCAGAATTGACGCGTACCAGAGACGTGGACGGGTTCTGCTCACCAGGATGGACGTCTTGTAGATGTAATCGAGGCACTCGTGAGACTGACCAGTAGGAATCGGGTGCGACCATCTCTGGATCAACAGCTCTGATAGAGCAGATGGGTGCGAGTATTAAGCGGGAGACGTCTATACGTGCTCGGCCACCGGTTCATCAGGGTTGCTATGACCGCGCTCCCGCGCCGTACCACCGCAGCAGCCAAAAGCGGGTATGGGGAGGCCACATCGGTGCTCAGGATCGGACCAGCGATGTGCATCCGTGATGACGCCGTGCACAGACCGTGCTTGCCGCGACGCAGTTAGGCTTCCAATGCAGATGCATTGAAGCCCGTCGAGAGCAAGCAGTGCCAGCGTCCGCTGGACTTGACGCCCCCGAGGGAGGCTCCTCCAGAGGTCCGCAGCGATGTGGCCATCACAAGCAGTGTACATGCAGCGGCAACGGTCAGAAAAGGCCAGAACGGATTGATCATCAAGCGCGGACACATCTTATCTCACTTGAGTCCCACGGCTGTCGTCGGTGCATTGTGCATCTGGCTAATGCGTCCGAGGGCTTTGCGGTGCTGCTGTGCGAGTCAATGCCGTACTTGATCGACAGACCGATAAGAGCGAGATCAACGGGATTCGACTACATCACTGAGACCGCTACAGGTGACTTCCACCGCCCGACATTATGAATGTGATACTGATACAGCTCAAGGCGAATGCATATCGACACAAATGCAAGGATAAACATAGTTGGCATATCCTGGACGGGCAACTGGCTTAGCTTAGAGTCCGAGACACGACGCACATGGCTTACCACACGTCCTCTTCCTCTCTTGATGCGTTGATGACCCGTCCCGACTCACCGTATACCGCTTCCGCTCAAGACGCTGTTGCTGCGTCGCAGCTCCTTGCACCTCCCCCAAACGTCCCAGATCTTGAGCTTCGCCTCCTCGGGAACAGCGAGCAGGACTCTCTGGCCGTTAGGGCTCAGCATGCTGCCGGCCACGTTCTTCGAGGCTGCCGCGACGGTCGCCACGTTACGGAGAGATGGGTACGAGTGGATCAGGACAGAGTTGGCGATGCGAGACGGCCGGGGATCATTAGAGAAGGAGAAGTACTCGTTGTTGATGTCTATAGAGGGTGTGGTGGGGACGGGCGTGGACTTTCCGGGACCGTGCGTGCTGAGGATCTCTTTACAGTGCGTAGACCAGTGGAGTGATGTGATTTGAGCATCAAGCTCAAGCTTATCGGGATGGTTGGATGAGAATGCGGTGGAGGGGCTGATGTTCCATATGCGGATGGTCCCCGACCCGTCGGAGGCAGAGTCGCCGCTGGCGAGGATCTTCGACTGCCACGGGCACCAGGCAAGGGCCTGCATCATGCAAACACGGTTCAATATGTATAAAGCAGGGCAAGAGAACGGCTCACCGTGATGGCGCCCGTATGCTGCATCTTCTTACGCCGCTGGACCATCTCACCAACATCAAGAGGCGTGTTCTGCCTAGAGTCCCAGACGTGCACCAGGCCGCTCTTGTCCCCGCTCGCCAGATACTTACCCTCGTCGTTCCACGCCAACGTGCAAATCTTTGCCTGGTGCCGGGTTACCTTCTTGGTCTGCTCCTTGAGCTTCGCGGCATCCTTGATCCTCGTGTCAAAGTGCCGGATCGTGCCACGCTCCCCGCCCACGGTCAGAATCGGGCCGTTCCACTTGATCGCGGTGGCGCCCTTCGTGGTCCAGTTCAGCGTCATTTTCTTAGAAGACACGTCCCAGATCTGGATATAACCCTTGTTCGTGCAGATCGCGACCGCGCTAGGCTGGTCTTTCCCCCCGCACGACAGAAGCTGCAGATGGCCAATGCCATCACGAATCTTGCAGAGCTGGCCCACGTCCTCGTTCGAAGACAGGCTCTTGTAGTGGACGCGGTTGCCACGCGCGAAGACGACGACATTATTCGTCGACCAATCTACAGCGCTCGCGCTGGTAGCGGCGGAATAATCTATCGTCAGCCTGTCGGCGCGCAGATGGTGCACAGCCGACGTCTCCACATGTGTGGTGGTCGACCGGAGATCGACGGAACTTGCAGAGTACCGGCGCATGAGCGAGAGGTCGCCGCGCAGGTTGACGCCGGCCGAGCTCGACGGGCGCGACCAGGACGTCATCTCTGTGTAGGACGAGAACGACGAGCTCGCGCTGAGGACGCGCGTCTCGCGCCGTGATGTGGACGGCTCGTTGAAGAAGTCAAACTCTCCGAGGTTACCGGACGTGTCCAGCTGTGCCAGGTCAGAGGTGCGGCGCAGCGACGGGCGTGCGGACTCACATCGCTGGAGGAAGAGGTGTGAATGTTAGGGCGAAGGGACCGCAGACTGGTTCGCTGCCGCTTGAGCGCGGTGGACGGGTCGTCTGTGCGCGACACGACGCGTTTTCGCCCGTATCCGCCGGGGGCCATGCTTGCGCTGCGAATTCAGGGAGGAAAAAAATATGAAAAGACGGATAACGGATGGAACGAGACGAGCTGACCTCGAGACTGGGGAGTCGGGCAGCCTGAACGACATGTTGAAACGCTGAGGACGGGTGGGAAGGGGTAACGCGGGAACGAAACATGACAAGACAGGCCGCCCAAGATGGATTAGATAATTCCGAGCGCGTTGTTGACGCGTTATTTGGACACATCGATCACGCTCGCGATAAACTTTTCCTTCGACCCCCACCTTCTCAGCTTTCAATTCATCCTTCATCATGATACTCGCCGAGGAAATGAGCTTCTGCCTTTCGTGTGTCTTCGATGAATGTGCGAGCGCCGCAGTCCATCCGACCAGCTTCTTCAGACCCGCCTCGCCTCGGCCGAGCCAGATCTATGCACTTCCATCGTAGAGTGCGCCCCCCGAGCATTTGCCTTGCGATAGGGAATGAGTTCTGTGGTACGTATGCATCGGATCCCGGTCGACCGATCTCGCCCCGCTCCGACGCCATCAACGCGCCCTCCATCAATATATTCTACGCCATGCCCAAGGTCCGTGCCATATGGAGAACCCCGACAACTGCTCTGCATCTCTCATCCGTAGATGCCAGAGTTACTAATGCGGGGGAGAGCAATCTCCGGCTATGACTGGTAGGCGTGAATTCAGCCATCGGGCTCGTTTCATGTCCGTTTGGTTTTACTACGTGCCTTACAGTCCTCGAGGCTTCCTGGCCAGTGTATTGTAGATAGAAATGCTGACTTACGAATGAAGTGGTCTTTATTCTCATACCCCCCGGTTCATTATCAGTCTTCAAAAACTCGTGAATTCTCCTATCTGTTTTGGGGGTATAGTCATAGCTGGGACCACCACCTGGCTGGGCATATATCTGTAACGCCACAGATTCGTTAGAACAAACCTAGAGCAATCAAGAAAGAATGCTTACGCTAGCACAATCCCCACCCAATCTGGCCCTTTGCGAAGCCCCCTGAGCTCGCAGCTCAAAGTCCACCTTCTGGGTACATACTCGCCCCGCTATCTCTTATGGCGTTCAATTCACTGCAGGCCCCCCTGTCTGTTTTCAAAGAGTACGATCATGACTCACGCACAGACATCGTTCGAACAAACCCAGAACAACCAAGAAAGAACGCTAGCACAATCCCCACCCAACTCAGCCCAAAACGAAACCCCCTGAGCCCGTAGGCTCAAAGACGACCTTCTGCCCCTGTATACTCGCCCCGCTATCCAGCACCTGCCTCGCGCCGGCCGCCTCCAGCCCGCGGACGCTGCCCAAATCGAACGCCGCGCTCTCGTTCGCCAGGTTCGTCGCGAGCACGAGCGTCTTCGCGCCGACGGTCCACAGCCCGACGTCGACCTGCCCCGCAAGCACGTGCTGGAACTCTGCGCCGGGGCTCGCGATGTACTGCGTGAGCGCGGAGAGGGAGCCCGCGAGGACCGAGGCGGAGTTTGTGATGTCGTCGGTGGTGGGGGCGGCCCAGGAGACGACGCCTGCAGAGCGACGTGAGCGATCCACAGGCTGAGCTGGAGCGCGGGTAGGCTCACCGAGGGCGCCGTGGTTGATGGACAGCACGCTCTGCGCGACCCACTGCTTGCCTGTCGGAATCTCGGGCCAGTACCTGCGCGAACGCGTTCAGCGGCGCCGCGGCCTCCAGATGTACGCGCTCACTCTGCAGCACCGAACCCCTGCGGGACGCCCCACATCGCCTTGGTGCGGTCCCAGCCGTTCACCCAGAGGCGGAACGCGAACTCGTCGAGGCGGTCGCTGATGTCCTGCAGCGAGCCCTTGCAGTTGTCGCAGCCGCAGTCGCCGTAGTCCGGGGTGCACGGCGTGTCCTACCCGCGCGCGCAGCGTTAGCATCGACGCCAGGCAGACGCAGCGCGCACGCACCCACTCGACGGACCACGTCACGTTGTTCGAGATCGAGTATACGTCCTCCATCACGATGTCCGTGCCGGCGGTGTACTCGGTCCAGAAGTAGTCCTGGCAGTTAAGGACGAGCGAGACGGGGTGGTACCCGTCCAGCTCGTAGATGAGGTCGTACGCGAGCGTCGTCGCGTTCAGCGGGTCGGATGTGCCGTCGGGCTCGTCCCCGGTGTACCACAGCAGCAGCGCCGGACTATCCTTGATCCGGTTGACCTCTTCTGCGAGGCCGGTCAGGTTCATGTAGATCCTATGGACGCTGAGTTAGCTGCTTTTGCGTGCGGTCGCTGGGCACGTACCACCGCATGTCGTACATCAAGTAGATGCCGACTTCCTCCATACGTTGGACGACCTCTGCTAGTGCGGTGAGATTATCAAACGTGGGTATTGGATGGAGCTAGAAGGTCCGGTTGGCCTCCGATTTGCACAATAGTCAGTGAGTACGAACGCACAACAGTGAAGCTAGGAATGAATCAGATCGTGCTTATCATGGGTAGCAGAATGATGACCGACCCTTCGGCCTTGATTTGGTCTACCAAAGAGATATTCGACGCGAGGTATCCGTCGAAATTAGTGTAGAATCCAGTGGGCAATACAGGCTCGTAAGACCCGCCCTTGCCAGTAGCCGGCTTCGCGAGCAACGCGCCGGTCCGCAGATCCATCTTTGTGACCGAGCGCCCCGCGGGAGGGTCCGGGAGGAACGACAGCGCCGCCGTACTTTTGAAGGTCTGCGCCTTCGCGCCCAGCGGCGCATACGTCGCGGAGCAGCTCACATTGAACGCAGCCTTCTGCGGCTTCAGCCCCGCGAGAGAGAACGGCAGCTCGACCTTCGTCGCGTTCAGCGGCACGACGCCCCCCGTGACGAGCTCATGGCCGTCGACGCTGACGGTCACTAGCACCTCGCCGAGCTCGCCCAGGGCCGGGATGTCGATGGGCTCGGCGCCGGCGATCTCAGAGTTGGTCACAAAGGTATCGATCAGGATTCCCGCGGGGGAGGAGACGTCCTCTGGGAGGTACGGCTTGATCGCAGGTGCGCAACGGAACGCGAGGAGCGGCTTGGAGGACACCGCAGGGACCGGGAACTGTCCGCCAGGGGGGACCACCGGCGATGACGCCATGTAGTTCTTCCCACACCTGCAGGACATGAGAACGATCTGCACGGTGAGCGCGCCAGAGCGACGCACCATGTCTGCGCGGACACGCTCCCGAGGAAGGCACCCAGGAGAACCGCGGCGGGTCGGATCTGCATCCTCCGAGTCGGTGATCTTGCGCGGGGCACGACGAGTCGATCGTCACGGCCCCTTGCCGTGGCCCCAGCTTATATCGCGCTCCGTGCAGCCTCTGGTACTAGTAGATACGCCCAGGACCCAAGCGAGAGAAGGCGGGGGCCATCATGTGGGCCTGCCGCACCTCCATGCCTCGTGATGACTGAATACCGATACAGCCGTCTCGTTCTGACGGGCCGCTTCCATGTGTTCTGGTGCGGACTATCGTGTCGCGACCAACGTGCGCAAGATCCTGTTACAGGCACACATACAAGAGAGCGTAGCACTTGAAGATAAGTTGCTTTCCATGCGACGAACTGGTCAGCCACCCAGATATGCAAGTCGCGAGTCGCGACGCGGCACGACGCGGATTCGGATGCGCCTGCCCTAAACTTGCAAGACTTTGCCAGCTTCAGAGAATTCTCCCTCTCCTCTCAATTTCCGCTGATACTGGACTCTTCTTGACGTCTTCTTTTTCGTCGTTGCTTCAGACATATGGCAAGCAGGTCACAAGGCGTAGCAGTTAACCCGTTTTAATCCCAGCGCAATTGGATTCCGGCCCTGGCGAGGGGCTTCACAGACACGACTTCGGCGCATTTCGCCATTAGCCAGCTATCTGTGAGTATCCTTGTCCCTTTGATACTCCATCATCTGCAATGCTTGCAGATGCGCGGATGTGACGATACTACTTTTCAACAGTTATCCCTGTCTTAACATATCATGTCGAGACTTGTTCTATCTCTGATCCATACACTTGCACTCCTGTGATATCTTCTTGCTTGCTGACTTTCACGTCTTCAGATAGCACAGGTGTGGTCCAAGGCGTCACTGACCAATTTCCTGATGACAGGTAAGCACAGCTTGCAGGTGTGGTGCTGCTACCGCGCCTGGGATGTCTGGGCATGTGCGGAGTGGTGGTTTGTATGACGTGCTGTCGGTCTCTCCTACATGTCGCATTCTGGTGTTCGAGCATGTCTTTGTAGCACAATGGACCAGCAATAGTATTTTTTGGCATGTTCGCTATATCGTATATGTCTGCTTGACCTTTGCGTCTGGCCTGCGAACGTCACTACAGGTATGGCACTGCAGGTATGTATGGGTTTGTCGCCGAGCTCGGATAACATTCAATAGCTCTGTATATCCGTTCCGCATGGAGACGGAAGACGAGGCGCATACGAGTAGGGGCTCTTCCTCATTGATCTAGTTGTCCAACTTGTTATATACTTTTTAGTGGCGTGTGCAAGGGTACGAATCGGGTTGAAGGTATCTATGTAACGCTCGGTCTCCGCTGAACCCCGCGGTATAACGATCCAGCGTTCTCCCGAAAATTCGTTCAGACGACCGACCTCCTGCTTGAATACCTCAAGAACCACAACCATACTGCGCGAGCCTCAAGCACCCTTCGCTATGTGTTGTGTTAAATAATCCTCCCCACATCTGAACTGAGTTCGATGTCATGCAGTCCTGACTCTTTGTCACTGTCCTGATACTCTTGCTGACGATATCTTATGCGGAACTTACATATTTTGACGGCCTTGTCAAAACATCCGCATCTTGGTCAAGAAATCAGACCCGGATTTGACAAGCTGGATGTCATACGGTCTTGATCATCTTGAGTGTCTTACTCGGCACACTCAAGTAGGGGTGTAGTTTTCCTGATGACAATAGTTTACATGCTGTAGCCGACTCGAAAGACGGCCCCATTTCACGCAACCGCGCCGTGAGCGACAAGTAATTGCTCCATCTCGAGGTGTCCGCCATGCGAGGCTATTTGCAGCGCCGTCCAGAACTCGCCGCCCTGCGCATTAACATCCGCGCCGTGCTCAACGAGCAACCGTGCGACCTCGAGGTGGCC